>RJWH01004598.1:0-101854 GCA_004363575.1 Solenodon paradoxus | reverse complement strand
AGGAGCAGCAGGAGGAGGAGGAGCAGGAGGAGGGGTGGGAAAGAACTGCGTCCTGACAGGGCTATCAGGGATGGTCTGTCTCCCTGTGAATATTCAGTCACAAGGACTCCTAGCTGGTCAGCAAGCACAAAGGCCCAAGGCCCAGTATCAGCCGGGTGTCTCTGAGGATAAACAAGAGTTACGGGTGGTTAGAGCAGAGCCGGAGAAGGGCAGGAGGAGCTGTCGTCACACAGGCAAAAAGCTTTGTATGAAGCCCAGAGAGCCCCTGGGGGCCAAGTGTTCTCGGGTGTAGACAGGAGCCAAGAATGGGCTCTGAAGAGCTGAGTCAGGACCAATGCAAAACTGAAGACGGTGCCTGGCTGCAGTGCTGGAAACAGAATTGAGCAGTAAAGACAGAGAAGAACTTTAATCATCCAAATGAGATGGGGAACCTGGAACCGGGTAGGGAGATTATGGTTCATTTGAAGATGGAGATGACGATGCCAGGTCTGTGGCCGGTGTGAAGGGCGGGGGAAGACGAGAGGGCTGGAGTGACCTGCTGGGTCCAACTGTCCAGTCAGCCATATGGAGAAGCAGGGAGGCCGAGGACAGATAGCTGTGGAGGCCGGGATCAAGGACAGGCAGGAGACGAGCTGTCAGCACTGCTGGATGGGACAGTTTGTGGGGATGGGGCGGGGACAGCAAAGAGGACAGGTAAAGGAGACTGTCCTGTAAGGTGGGAACAGACCACGAAAGTCAAGGAGTCACATCCGTTCACCCTGCAACTAGTGGGACCTGATACCAGTCAGCGGGAGCCTGATACCGTGGGCAGCCCGACCGCGAGAGCTAAGTGGGGGCACATGGCTGGGGGGCACCAGAGGAGCAGGGAAACGAGGTGGCAGAGGGTGGCAGGGTGTACGGGGTCAAGTTTATGTGCTGACACCAGAGGAAGACTTCGAAGAGGGATGGACCCCAGGGAGGGAGGGGCCTGCAGGCAGTGCGGGGGGTGGGGCAGGGGCGGGGCCTCCTGCAGGCTGCTGACCCGGGAGGCAGACAAAAGACAGTGCAGAGGAGCACTGCTGGCTGGAACCGGCGTGCACGAGGAAACGCCCTTTGGCTGCAACGCCTCGGCCGAGGGGCAACAATGCTCAGCTTGCTTCTCATCAGCTGAACACGCCACCCAGGTTTTTGCCAAGATTGGTGGCTAAACAACTAAGAAAAGAACTGAGTTTACGTTCAAAGTTAAGAAAAGAAACATACGTCCTCATAGGATCCCTGCTTTCTAAAGGCGCTGGTTAAAGCAGAGGCTGCGGAATCGGTTTACTGAGAACCACTGGTCCTTGGATGGCTTTACTACAGAGCTCACCAAACCTTCAGAGAAGAATCGACACCCATTCCTCTCAAATGCTTCCAGAAACTGAGAACAGGGAACACTTCCAACACCCTCCACGAGGCCAATGTCACACTGATACCAAGAGCTGACAGAGACGTCATCAAGAAAGAAAATTACAGACCAGTCTCTCTAAGGAACACAGATGCAAAAAACCTCAATAAGGCATGCCCTGGCGGAGTAGAGGTTTGGCACAGTCCATGCACATCCCAAGGTTCCTGGTTCGAGATGTGGGGCTGGGGAGGACAGTCAGTGTGGAACAAGTAGGTAAAATAAAGTGCTGCTTCCTTCTGTGTCTTTCCCGCCTGTCCACACACCTTCACTGCTGCCTGCGCCTCTCCTTTCACATTAACGATAAGAAAGTACTACCTTATCTGGATTTGCTGTAAATTACTGTAGGGGTGCAGAACAGAGCTGATAAAAACAGCTGGGTGAAGCGAGCTCACGAGATTCCACTTCCGTGTGTTTGCAAATTCTCATGAAAGTGGGGAGAATGGGCAGCAGCAACGAGAATCCCACAGAGGTTCTCGGAGGAAGTCCTGAGAGACAAGCAAAAGCAAGCAGCGAAGGCCAAGTAACGTGCAGACGGGGCAGCCACGGCCCAGCGCACCTGGTACCGCTGACTCTGGATCCGGGGGAGAGACAGCACGACCATCTTCCAGGCAAACATCTCCTGGTACACCTTGTAACGGCACTCTTCAATAGGCGGGTTCAGGTAGATGACCTGATTGGTGATTCTCAGCTCGTGAACGATGTTCTGTAAGAGAGATTTCATTCTTACTCCGCGCCCGTCCAGGGAAGCGGCTTCGACACGCAGCTCCCCGAGTCCCTCAACGACTCCAGCTGAAGCACGAGGTCTGCTGCTTTACTTCCTACACGGGCTCCCACTATGCGGGGAGGTGGCCTATGGCCCTCCGCAGGGGCTCTGAGAGGCCGGAGGCAGACACGGCCGAGGTCCCTCCTGAGCCTGGTGCCAGGGTGCTGACCACCAACAGACGCGCAGTGAACACCAGCTGGTTTGATGGGCACGAAGACATCACACAACCCACGGTCCTGAGACCTGAGGGGCCACGAGGAACCCCAGCACCTGCTACATGACTCGGCCCAGAGGCCGAGAGAGGCTGGGCCGCAGGGGGACCCCACGCTGACCAGGGCCCCGCGCGGCCCACTGGGGAGCAGCAGCGCTTGCACACGCTCGCTCTTCAGTATCTGTTTTTAAGTGTGCTCTAGGGATGAGTATCAATGAAAATGA
Organism: Solenodon paradoxus; assembly: GCA_004363575.1. NCBI lineage: Eukaryota > Metazoa > Chordata > Mammalia > Eulipotyphla > Solenodontidae > Solenodon > Solenodon paradoxus. Next base: position 99,233 of record RJWH01004598.1, on the reverse strand, counting down.
AAACACCGTCCAAGCATTAAGAAAAAGAGCCTGAGTAGGAAAAAAAAACCTCAATAGCTTTCTACCAGAGCAAAGATTTTACCACAGGCTTGCATTCTGTGAGAGACCTTTTTGTTGAAATATAACACAAATGCCATTAACTCTCAAAATGTACGACTGAATGAATTACTACAAGGTAGATACCTTTATAACCAGTGACCACACCTGAATCAAAAACTACTTCCAGTTTGAATTAAGCGAATTTTCTAGAAAGCCTGAGAGGCTCCGGTGAACACACTCACATATCAGGAAGAGGGGGTTTGGGGACAAAGACCGCAGCTCAGTGTGGTGACCGCCGTGCTGCTTTGTTCTTCCTTGGGAATCCAATTTAGATTTTTGCAGGAGCAGTGACATTTTAGCATCACCGTCTAGACTCTTAGAGCAAATTATTTCATTCGTCAAATGATTTCTTGCACATATGCTTGTAAGGCAGAAATATTTTCCGCAATGTAGATTTTATTTTAAAAAACCGTGTTTTTGAAATTGTCTTAAACATATGAATTGCAAAAAAGCACAGACACCTTCCGATGTGCCCTTCACCAGCTCATCCGATGACAAGGGCACGTCAACACTGACACAACACCAGCCCCTAAGACACAGGCTCTCGCCAGGCCTCCCAGGAGCTACCTCAGGACACTGCATCGCCGCTGTCCCAGCACCTGGACCCCTCAACCTGCGATGTCCTCTGTAGTCCCCATCCCCCGTCTCTCTCCAAGGCCTGGGTGGCCTGCACAAGGGCCCTCCTGCAGGCAGAAATACGTGCCTCCGCATCACACCATGCCTGGCTCCAGGGGAGCGGCACCCACCCCGTCGGGCTCACCTGGTGGGTGTGGCCACTGTGAAACCACTTAGGCGCGAGCACTCTCTAAGCGAGACCAGATGCCCTGGGAAGTACTCACTTTGATCTTCGGCTCCCCACCAGGCTTGTGGCTCACTTGGGGAGCGTCTGTATCCATGTCAACTTCCGCTTTGTCTTCGGCTTGTCCGAGAAGCACCTGGGTCCAAGCTCTCAGGCCAGCTTGGAGGCGAACACCCAGTATTCTTTCAATCTACGGAGAAAATGGCAGCAAACAACAGGGTTTCTTCCAAGGTCCAGGTACTGCTCCAGCCAGCTCTGCCTCAGGGGACCCTCCTCAGACTGACTGTGCTGTAAGTGGCTGAGTCACCAGCCCACCTGACTTGAGTGAGCAGACGATACAAAGGTGGTGGATGGAATTAAGGTCTTGACGTGTGCTGGACATGACAGAAAATTGACAAAACAAGGGCACTTTCTTGATGAAATGAGAAAACAAATCAGGAGATAGTTTCTTCTCCTGATCTAAAATGACCTAGGTAAATTTTCTGAGAACAGGACGCTTGCTTGTCCCTCTGAAGAGCTGCCCTGAACGCAAGGAGAAAGAGTGGCCGGAGAAATCCTTCCAGTGATTTGGGAGAGAGGGGCTCTTCACTTCCACTCTGCTGTGCTCCTCCTGTGGAGACACCGTAACTTGTTCATCTACTTTAAAAGAGAAAGCCTGTGTGCAATCCTGCGGCTGACCAACCACCACTGCGCCAGTGAGCTCTGCACGCGACATCGTCCTTCCCGAGGTGCTGTCGCCTGCGCTGACCTCCACCGAGAAAGCTGGGTCGGGGCCAAGTGTGCACACACATTCCCACCCCCTCTCCCCTCCAGAGGTGAGCCAGGAGAAGAGGGATTTGGTGGCTGGGTGCTGCTTTTCACATAGGTGGTGGAGAGGGGCAGGGTTGCAGGAGGCCTGGAGGGGCCAGGAAGCACCCCTAAATTATTAGGAGGGCAGAAACAACTCTCCTGGCCTCGTGGCTCCATCTCCAACCTGGAGCGAACGTGAGCACCACTAGATTCGGTTCAGCGTGACCATGAGCTGACTGGGGTCTGGACTGTGTGATAATTCCTTTGGAAATGCTTTTTAGTAGCAACCCGACAAGTCTGTGAAACGGGCCCACCCTTCCATGAGAGGTGAAAAGCCCGCTTACAGCCCTAACTCACCTCCATATCAAGCTTGCTGACCCAGATGGGCAGGTTGGAGTAGGAGTGCAGGTTTAAGTCGTCCACGGCTTTCTGCACCCTGTTCAAGATCTCCGAGAACGTCTTATGATCATACATGCAGGTTTCCAAGGAACGGACTTCCAGGTCTATTTTCTCTTCAATAATCAGCAGGTCATCCACCTAGAGGAGGGCGTATCCAATACTGAAAACACTGTCCCCCACTAGTTTTACACACAGCCGCACTGCGCCGCGAGATGCTGCGGTTCCAAACCGCCGTGGTAGAGGGATGATGGAAATGCAGCGGGTTACACAGACCCCTGCTTTCAGGATGTATAGATTATCATGTCTACACTGCAGTCGTCTGTTAAGCGTACATTATCTCTAACAACGAACACATCCTGTCTTCAGTACTAAAACGCTAATCATCATGTGAGCCTCCAGCAGGTCTGTGATCTCTCGCTCACGATAAAGCGAGTTGTGCTGACATTCTACTTAATTAACTGTTCCAGGTAGAGGGTTCTCAAGTAAACAGCTACCCCATCTTATGGGTAAGAATGTGCACGCCCACGGCCTCACCTTCAGAGTGAAGGAAGGGCAGAGAAATACCAGCCTCTCCCTCTGGCCCTCCTGCTCAGGTGCATGTGGGAGCAGGTCTGTGGTTCAATCTGCACGCGCTAACCTGGGATGGGGTCTGCGTCTGGGCCTGGGTGTGCCCACGGCAGGGGCCCGTGCAGATGCACAGCCTTGTGTCTGCACGCTGTCAGTAACAGAGCTCTTGCTCTGGTCTGTCAGCCCTGCAGGGTGACGAGCACGCCACCTCTCCTGTGCTTTCCAAACTCAGGGTGTTATTAACCCGCAGCCCCAAGACTGTCCAACACCTGTAACACTGATACAGCGGCTCCTCCCACTGGTCTCCCAAGGCCTCCTGCTCTGTCAGTCGGCCGGCTCCTACGGGAGGGCGGGTCCTTCCTGCGGATTCGTGCCCGAACGTGGCAGGACTGAACCACAACACACCTTTTCCTGGAAGTTGAAGACCGTCTCTGCTAAGCGCTGGACGTAGGGGTCAAGTTTGTAGGACTCCCACACCAGCGCTATGCCCTCTGCGATGAGAGCCTGCACTTCCTTCTTCAAGCCGGCCACCAAGAGCGAGATGCTGTTCCGCTCCTCCACTTTCTCGCACGTGCGCTCGTACGTGCGGACGCTTTCGATCAGCGAGATGGCGAACGGGTAAAGCTGGTTTGCCTGGTGAGCCTTGTTCACGATCGCCAGCGGCACACGGAAACCCAGCCACTTGAGGTTGCGGACTTCTTTGGAGAGCGTGATGATCTCGGGGAGGAAGTTCACCTTCAGCCTGAGGACGTTTCCGCCGCGTCCACGCACGCGCGTGCTCTCGATGGTGAAGATGCGGCCCGAGACGCCCAGGTTGCGCTGCTGCACCTTCCGCGCCCAGTCGTCGAATATCTCCTGGGTGTTGAGCTTCATGCGGAAGCTGTCCCCGTCCTGCTTCAGCTTCTGGCCCTCCACGTGGTTCTCCCAGCCCTTGCCCAGGACGTCCTCCACCCGCTTCATGTAGGCGGTCAGCTGCCTGTCGATCTGCTTGGCCCAGATGATGGAGCCCGACACGGGTGGCAGGTCGCGCACGTGGCTCATCTTGCAGGCCTGGCTCTGCGGGTACTGGACCTTGAACTTGTCGTGAAGAGACTCGATGTCGTCCTTCACGCGCTGGATGAGCTGGGTCTGGTACTCCCGGATGGCGCCCCGGATGTGAGGCCTGACGAACAGCGCGTTGAATCTGGAGAAAATGCGGAACATCTCGTTCGCGTTCTTGGCGGTGCCCAGCTGGTCTCGAAGGCGCGCGGTGATGCGCGTCTCCACTCTGTCGATCCTCTCGTCGTATCTCTTCATGGCGGCCTCCCACGCCTCCGTGCCTTCTTTAGACACGTCCAGCCCATCCACCTCCTTGACGTTCTCGTAAGCCAGGTTCACCTCCTCGATGGCATTGGCGTCGGCAGCATCGAAGAGAACCTCTGCCACCTTCATATCCTGGGGCTCAGGCACCTCGCCCTGGTTCTGCTGCGCGACCGCTGTGACCTGGAGAGACGGGTGGCACAAGAGCGGTTACTCAGCGAAGACGTCTATCTCCTCACACAGGCACCACTGGGCTATGAACGTTTTCGACACTGGGTCGAACATTTCACAAGACAGCAAATCCAAGTAAACTACCGAGAAGAGATTTTAATTCCACACTGTGAAGGGCCGACAATGCAGCCTGGTGGCTAAAGCTGAAGCGAGAGTTCAAGCCCAGGTTTGGGTACCTGCCTGTTCAGCGTTCAGTCTACAATTAAAACCGCCAGGAAGCTGCTCACAGTGACAGGAGAGCTATGTACAAACTTGGTTCCTAACGTAAGGAGCCTTCCTTTTTGACTTCACCAGGGCAGACAGATAAACTGCTATAGGGCCAGAGAAGGAGCAGCCCTTCGGTCCCTGCACGCCATGGGAGAGCGGTGCCAACGCGGCCCTCCCTCAGGGGAGCCAGCCTCCACCCACTCCCAGGCCCACACCCCAGGAGGCTAACAGCAGGCCAGGCTCTTGCCCGCGGGCCACAGATGTCTTGTGAATGTGGGGGAAGTTACAATCATTGTTTTCACCGACTCCTAACTAAAAGTCAGCATCTGTGACAATTATGAATCCAGCAACAGTCACCGCTTTTTGTCAGGCTGCGACACTGTCCTCCAGGAACCCGCCGGTTTATGCCTCTGGCGCTGGAAGCGTCCAGCCCGATGTCGGCCTGAGGCCCAGCACTAGGTGCTAGTTAATGTGCGCACAGCAAAGCCTGCAGATTAGATGGCAATTCTAGAATGTTTCTTCGTGAGCCTATGCATTTTGTTTTATTCCTTTAAAAACTTTCTGAAGATTCCTGGTAACTAGTGTGAGTGTAAGTGGACAAAATTACTAAAACCAGCTATTTCAGGTAATGGTAATTTCTAAAGCAGCCAACAGCTCGCCGCTCACTCATGACAAAGTTACCACAAGGACAAAGTTGGTGGCCTGCCGGAGGCGCCCTGCACCCACGCAGCAGAGGAGCCCTGCAGTGTGAGGGGCAGACAGCAGAGTGAGAGCACCTGTGGGGGTTGCGGTGACAAATGACACTTGCACGGAGACCCCAGGGCGCCCACCCTGTCAACCTGCTGTCAACAATTTACCTTGAGTAGCAGGTAAGGGAAGCGTCACAGATAGCACGATTCTAGATTGGTCCCTTCCCCGCAACATTTTATGATGGAAGTTCTCAAACTATGAGGCTGAAAGAACTAAAGATTAAAAATCCATATATCCCCACCTATAATAGTCAAGTAACATGTGCTTTTCTATCCACTTGTCAATTCCATCACCTCTACATATCAATCCACCCTGCATTTCTGGACTAGAATTTTTTTGGGGGGGAGATTCCCTCCACATTCCCCTGGTCTGGGCCGTGAACCCTGGTTCTTGGGCTTTCCATGACCTACACTCTACAGTCTCAGCCGCCTAAGCGACAAAGGTGTGGTAGGACTGGATTTTTTTAAAGAATAGAACGGTGAATTGAGAAGATGAAAAGCGTCTCAAAGGAGCTGTTTCTTGTAGTAACCGTCAGGCCTATGTGATTACCACCCACGTTCTACCAATACGGAATCATGGAAACAGCTTAAATAACGTGTCCCAGGACACAAGCTACTCAGGAGCTGGGGCTCGACACTGAGGACCCTTGAGGACTCTAGGATGCCTGTCATTTTGGGGTGGGGATGAACACCGGGAAGGAGTCAAAGGCCGGGACTGGAATAATACACGGAGCCACTACGTCCTGAAGAGAACAGAGGCAGGTGAAATAGGGCTAAGGGTCGCGAGAGGCAGGTGAGCAGCACCTGCAGCGCGGCGCACCTGTGGCCTCAGGACCCTGACGATGACAGCCCTCAGCTGCTCGTGCTGGCGCCTGAACTTCCTCATCTGGTCCAGGCGCGCCTGCAGCTTCCGGTGGGCAGGGTTGATGCGCCACACCATCTTCAGGTTTTCTTCCCGCTTCCTCTTGACGATGTCTCTCAAGAGCACCTGCAGCTTCTCGTACTCATCGTCCCAGCTCTGGAAAACTTCGAAGCATGCGACCATAACCTAGCACACGATTATATAAAAGATGTTTGTTATTTGGCATATTTTCAGCTCAAGGCCGGCCCTCAAGTCAACTTTCTGACAGATTAAAACTTACTTTCTCAAATTCTTCATAAGCGACATGCATCAATTTTCTAGTGCCCAAGACTTTCAGTAACTGAGAACTCAAGTCTCTTGAAATGGCCTCCACCAAACGCAGTGCCCTCTGAATGGGATATTTAGTATTTCGAATCTTCCGCAAATGGGTGAAAATTGCCACAAGGGCCTGTCTTATCTTGTCCAACTCGGTAGCAGACAGCAAATCATTCAGAGGAAAATCTTTCATCAGGGGATTGTAGTCATTCACAGTTTCTAAAGCCTGTTTCAGACCTAGATTAACAGAGAGACAGTTAATACTTTTTACATAAAGTATTGTAACTAAAAGGACATTCCCTGCAGTCCGAGCACTGGGTAAGTAAACGAAAATACATCCCCACAATGCAGCATTTCCATGTTGGAAAACATTTAGTAATAGAAATTGATATTAGGGGGAAGAAAAAAAAGAATATAATTAACAGGATGCTCCAAGCATGCTCTTAATTTTGCTTTTGAAGAATTATTGATCTACCCATATAGACTCTACAGGATGTGGGAGGCAGCCCACAGATTTCATCTTCTTTGCTTCCTCAAATGTTTTACTACAAACAATTAAGTTTAGAAAAATCAGAATTTTACATTCTTTAAGAATAAAATTAAGTTTTATACCCATGGCTCAAGGTAGTCAAATGTGTTAGAGTCATCCCCAAAACAGCTGGGTTCTAGTCTATTTTTCACTTCTTCTGGCATAGGATTTAAAAAAGAAAAAAAAAGGACTAGAAAAGACAGATTTCAGAGGTCTTAAAAAACTAAGGTACAGGTTTCCACATTAGTGAATTCAAAGTAACTGAAAGATTTCTACCTGGAACTTTCCTCATCACTAAAATGCTGGAGGGAAGGGAACGAGCAGAACTGCTACCGTCCCAATTATTTCTCTAACACGTCCCACCGTGGGCCAGAGGCCCACTCACACCAGACCCAACGTGTGTGCCTAGCATATGCTAAAGCAATGCCACTCTCACTGTCCAATCAGAAAATTAAATTCCGCGTGCCCCGAGACTCAGGCATTAAAGCATCCGGGGCGCAGTCCACACCCATCCCAAAGACCTGGGTTCACAGGTCTGGAACCAAGGGGAACAATATACAACTAAGTAAAAGCTTCTTACTCATCTCCTTCTTGCCTGCTGTCTGCCTGCCTTTTTCTTTTTCTTTTTTTAAAGAAAACTAATTTATCTTGACCACGTTTCAAAGGAGGAGGAAGGCAGAGAACGAACACAGGGACAGGGAGAAAGGGGAACAGACAGACCAGCTCTCCTCCGCAGTCCTGTGGGCAACAACTTCTGCTTAACTCAGACTGTCCTCCTGCCGGGGCTCAAGAGGGCACAGCTGGCCTCAAACAAGACTCCGATTCGGCAGCCCAGCGTCTGAGAAAGGGCAGCAACTCCCAGGGCCCAGAATGGGCTCAAGTTCTCAACACCCGGAGGGGTTTGTGGGAAAACCAAGAAGCAAGAGGAGACAGAGACGGTACCTCTATTGATTTTCATCCAAATTACACATAAGACCTCACAAAAGGCAGATCATTAGCAGAAGGTAGTGCCGGTTTTCACCTGTGTCCGTGTCGAAACTGACGGTGGCATGGAAGCGCTTGCCGTGTTTCAAGATATCCAAGGTCAGGAGGACCTCGGGGCTCTCCCGCTTCTCCTGGATGCGGTACAGCGCACGCTCCAAGTTCAGCCAGAAACTGATCTCCTGCAGGGCGGTCCCTGAAGCAGGGTCTCGATCCAGTTTGGTCACCTTGAAAGAAAGCGCGCACACCAGGACAGTCACTAAGCAACAGCACAGGAGCATCCTTACTAAACACAGGTTTCCAGGCTTTACTTTGCTGTTTCGTTTTTCCGTGTCGAGCCCGGATCCTGAACTCAGGTCCCTGGGCTGCTCAGCCACAGCACTGCACCTCATTTCCATGTTTCCTCCTTCCTTTTTTTCAGGAGATGGAGATGAGGGAGAGGGTTGTTTTTTTTTTTAAAGAGGAAGGAAGCAGGCGGGAATGAAAGCAGGAAGACAAAGAAAAGGGAGAGAAGAGGAAGCAGCATTTTTATTTACTTAAATGTTCATTTTGGTTGTTGCTCCTGGCCCTGAATTGCAAACTCAGGTCCTTGGGCTTCTTTGAACTACGCCCCAGTGCAGACTCAGTGTCTGAGCCACCTGGGTGTACCAAGGAGGTTTCCCTATTTTTATTTCTTTAAAGGTATAAGCAGTCAGGTGGCCAGAGAGGAAGAAATATTTTATTTTTCTTTAGTTGTTTGTCTTGGTTGTTCCCACACTGGCCCCAGGATGTGAACCTGGGTCCTTGGGATGGATGTGGACTATGTCAGCCGGAGGTAGCTGACCAAACATCCACTCCACCAGGGTGCACCCGGAAGCAGCATTTTGAAGGAAGAGGGGTGCACCTTTATTTATTTTTGGTTGACTCCCACCTAGGACGTGGATTCTTGGGCTTTCAGGCTCCTCACCGCAGCTGCCCACTTAAGTGTCCGAGCCACTAGGGAACACCTAGTTTTTATAGTTCAGGCAGATTCCCTTCACTATAAATCAGACGTGACTGGGTTTGAATGCAAAGGTACGAGATGGCTGTGGTTAGCACGCTCTCGGTCACATCCAAGCACTCTCACGCTGCAAGCTGACGGTTCATTCAAGCCAACGTTAGCGCCTCTGTGGGCATTCCCGGGACCAAGGGGAGGTACTGCTAACAGAACGGACCACAGTGACAAAACAAAGACTGGGAGCGTCTGGTGGGGGAGTGTTTAGGACAACCACCTCCAAAGAAGTACAGCCCACACACCCCTGGGGCTCGATCGCTGGGCCTGGGGGAGCAGCCAGTGTGAGCAACCAAATGAAATAAAGTGCTTCTTCCTTCTCTCTCTTCCTGCCTGCCTGTTCACCTTCATTCCTGCGCCTCCATGTTTCCTTAAAAAAAAAGGAAAACATTTCACTCAACATTCCTTACCTTCTGAATTTCTCGGATCCAGCGGTTAACTCCAGATTGTAACTGATTGAGAAATGTTGGGTCTTCAACCTTATCTCCAAAGTCTGTAACTTTTGGCTTTTCTCCCCGCTCATAGCACTGCTTTGCAACATTGGTGATGATTGGATGAATTGGCAGACTGATCTCTGGAATTTCAATATTTTGTTGCAAATGCAGGAGACCCATTTCAAGTTCCGCAATCTTTTTTTCAACTGAAGGAGCCATTTTATCACCATCCCTAAAAAGAAAAAATACCTCAACTTTCAGAGTTATTGGTCTCCGACGACAGGCTTACTAAATATTAGCAATATACATTTCCTGCATGCAATGAATTTAGATCCTGACTCCTGAGTTAAAATCATCCTCAGTGCCTTGTGAAGGCTATGTGTGTGAAAATGACACTCAAACCCATGAGGAAGAGGCTTTTACCGGTCTGCCTTGCCAGACTCTCGGATATAGGACTTGAAAAATGGGGCCACCGCATTGCTGATGAAAGAATGCAGTGTCTCATACGGTGAATCTTCACTGAGAGTGAGAACTCGGAGCTGAGACGATACCGGCTTGTCTGCATCGATTACTGGAGTACGTTTAATGAATGCCAAGCTGAAAGAGAGCAGAAGAATTAGAACAGTCTCCTTCCTAATGGGTCTTAATAATAACAGTAGCTTTCTTCTGAAAAAAATGAAATGTTAAATTAGAATGTTCTGATTTCAAAATCATATTTAGACCAAATTATTGATTTTCTAACAGTGATACTATTTATACTATTTATCATTTTTAATTAACTTTATTATCCAATCAAGGTGATGGTTACAGCATTTGGACCATAAACCAGTCAAAGCACCTGGCTCATATGCAGGCGGAGTTTATGATCTTGGCCTCCCTAAAACTAACTCCACATTACAATCCATGATGTGCTTAAATCTGATCTTCTACTAATTTGTACCACTCACTTATGGCACTAAGTCACATGTCAGTTTGAACTGACAAAAGGCACCCCCAGAATAAAGTGGTAAGAGGACAACCAGACCCCCAACGCCTGGACTCAGCCAACTCTTGTAGCCATCGTCCATATGTACCCCTTCCCTACCTGAGACACCACCCAAGTGAGATCTGCCACTGAGCAAAGGTTTCATGTGCTTTGTGTCTTTGCTTAAGGAATCTATATTTGGGCACATCCTGGTGGAGCAGCGGTTGGCTGATCATCTCTGAAGGATGCAGGCCACACCCCTGGGTTTGAGTCCCAGGCCTGGGGGGAGGTAACCAGTGTGAACAACTACACAGAAATAAAGATGATTCCTCCTCCTCTCTTCCTGCCTCCCTGACTGCTCGCCTTCATTTCTGCCTGCACCCTTCCTGAAAAACTAAACAAAACACTACTGGTCTATACTTATCAAAACTGTCAACATCACAAAAGACACAAAAAGGCTGAAGTACTGTTCAGATGAAAGATCAAAGATAGGAACGTGTGACCTCAGCTGGAGTCTGGATGTCATGAGAACGAAGGGCCTGAGACTGTATGTACGTGGTGTACTTGGAGAAAAGGAGCACAGCAGTGTCTCCTAAATTTGAAACGGCACTGAAATTATGACGGGAACGTCCCTGCTCTTGGGAAACACGGGAAGTGCAGGACAGAGGCACCAGCCAGTGGGGTTCAGGAAAACTAATCGCACACTCTGTCAAAATTATTCAAAATAAAGAGCTTGAAAAAGCCAAAGCAAAACCAACTATGACACTGCATACTTAAGTGTGGACACATCACCTGGACTGTAAACTGGGACACCTGTAATGTGCAGAAATGCATTTAATGAAGCCTGCATCTGACCCAGACATGCTCTCTTTAGAAATTCATCCTGAACAGAATCACACTTGCACTTAGGAACCTTTACTACTTATCTGTAATAATGAACTCAGATAAATCTGAGAACATTATTACTCACGTAAAATGAATGTCACATTATGGCAATTAAAATATTTTAGAATTTATTGACTCAGAAACTCTTAATTTGAATACATGAAATCAAAGAAAACTGACTTTTAAAAGAAGAAATCTTGAGTGTTTTCTTAATGTCTTCCTCTGAGCCAATTAAGACTTCCATTTAATTCTCCCAGGTTTGTAATACAAGACAGAGTCTGTTCCCACTACTCACCTGTTGGACTTAATTCCATAATGAATGTCTATGTTGATGTTATAGGAAATGAATTCTTTTTCCTCTTCTCCTTCATCACCAACATCCTCTACAAATTGTAATAAACTTTGTGTTAAAGTCCCGTTAACATTTCTGATTTTTAATCAATGGCTTAGAGAACAATCAGTCTCACCCCACCCCAGCCTGAACTTTAAACCCTCCCAGGACTTGGCTATATCCTGGACCTCTCTTCCCTTCCCCATTTCTTCAGCTCCTGCCCCAGTCACTGATTTGCTGAGTAATCCTGGACCAGTGGGCCTCAGCTCTGTGCGCCTCAGTTTCCTTTCGGTAAACTGGGAGGCACGGCATCCCTGGGTGGGAAGGTCAACCAAGTGAATGCCTGTGAGGTGCGGAGCGGGGCCCGGGCCCTGGCAGCGCTCTGCGGGCTCCTACGGCCGTCTCCTCAAGCCAGCCCAGCACTGTCACCCCTGCTGCATGCACAGCCCTGCCCGTTCCGCTGCTCAGTCAGCACTCGGAATGTCACAGTTCACTAAGCGCCTGTCATGTTTATTAAGATCCCTGCTTCCAAGTGAGGGATGTATATAAACTGCCCTCAGACATGGGGCTGCAAAGGGTCCACAGGTGGGATCCTCACCAACACAGCCCCCTCACACCCCCGTCGGGAAACAACCCGGGTCACCCAGCCTCTGGGGCCTCCCCTCTGCTCTCGTGCCACCAGAGCCCGTCGGGTTCCTGGACGAGCACGCCCGGCCGTGAGCGCGTGGAGGGTGGGGCCACGCTGGCCCTCCCGTACAGTCATCAGAAAGCGTCCTGGGAGGGGTTACCAGCGGGAGGGGGGCCACTGGCTGGTGGCAGACTTCACATACACAGCTGCTGATTTACGACGCACACCTTAAACCTAGATACACTGGCAATGTTTTTCCATTAGAAAAACAGCTTACCGGATAGTAAGATTTAAAGATGCATTTGAACAAAATTTCTTGTTAAAAATAAAAACTGAAAATCAAAGCAGGCACCCTGGTAGAACAGGGGCATCCCAAGAACCTGGCTTTGAGTCCCAGGACGGGGAAGAGAACAAAGATGTACAACTACGTAAATAAAGTGCTGCTTCTGCCTCTCTTCTTGTCTTCATTCCTCTGTACACCTTTCCTTCAAAACATCACGTAGGAAGGGGAACAATCTAACTCTCACCCACTAGCTGCCTACAGGCTCTAGTCGGAACATCTTTGCAGCGACCTGCTGTCGGGATCACCTGGCTTTAGCAGAAATGGCTAAGGAGGAACATGACATGTGGTTCACTTTCAAGCAGGGTAACAGCAAAGCCAGTCGACTTAGCTGACTGATATTGGGACACTGATTTTCCTTCCTCTGGGCTTCAAATTCATGAGACAGAAATGGGCAGCAGAGGAGGGGTAGGACATTAAGGTTTCCTCAAACACTAAAAATAATGAAATCTGCCTGCAGACGCTCTGAGCAAAAGTTATGTGCATCATTAGTTTTAAGATGAGACAAACACAAAATTCATAATAAAAGAGTACAAAATATTAGTATTGTCAAGACAGTAATTCTTCCAAAATACTGGTTTGAGCATAACTTCAGGAAGGGAGGGGACCTGGTGGCAGAATACTCTTAGTGTGCCGGGTACTTCCTAGTGGTTTTTAAAAAAATGACCCCCCCACCCCAAAACTGATCACCCAGTTTTCTAAATACTGAAATGTGGACAGAACACAAGAAAATCAACTGGAAAGTACTCACACACATGACCACAGTCTACAAACTGCAAGTGCAGGGACAAAAGTATAAGAAAAAAATAAAACAAAACCACCCAAACTGAAATAGTTGTCAGGGTGGTGGACTATTTTCTCTCATTTTCCTGCACTTCCCTTAATGAGGTTCTATGATTTATATGATTTATGACATCAAAATGACACCCAAACAGCATGCAGGAAAGGGTTAACATTCTACAATCACCAAAGGAAACTACTGATAAAACTAAAATGATGGTACACTGCTGAGTCACGTCTCCCTGGCACAGATTCATCACCTAACAAGTCCCACAGAAACCCGCGGACTGGAAGAAGCCCCCGGCCTCCTGCCCGCACTCCTGCCGCCAGTGGTCGAGGAACAGCGCCGGCCAGGCAGCCGCCCTGAGTCTGTGGCCCGCAGCCCGCGGGAGCCCTGCCGCCTCTGCAATGCAGCAGAGGAAGGCACACCCACTGACATCACCCTCCACAAGGCTGGGCCGCGGCACTGCAGGGCTGTGGAAAGTCCTACTTTCTCCTGCTGAGGATGACGACAACGACACTGTCCAGAGTCATTGTTAGTCAGTCACGGGACACGCCGGGATTAGCTCTGCAGAGATCCTGTGAAGGTGTCATGAGTGTTAAAGAACCCAAGGCACTGCTTCATACACTGCCATCAAATAATTTAACCTCTTACCCCTGTAAATTCTTATATCCTCCAAGTAACAATAACCTGACATTCTACTTCTGCAGAAGTTGTTCAGAGAAACTGTTGATGGTTAAATCTTAAGGACAAAGAGGCTATTAGATACTGCAATATTCAGAAGCCTCTGCAGAAACACAGGCCGCAGGCTTCATCAGGGAGCAGCACTGCTGAGAAGTGTGACGCGCGGGCCTCCTGCTGCGGCCGGGCAACACCGCCAAAGACTCCAAGGGCCAGTGCGGCCGTGCGGGGCTGCTGCGTGAAGTCCTTTTTGGCAAGTCACCCTGATACACATCAGAGGATGTGGACAATTTTCTGGTTAACTTCTAAGTTTATCAAATTTCCAGATTTTCAGAATGTCGGTTAACACGAATCCACGTGTACTTCCACTGAGACCAGTTCGATGCATTCCGAACTATGAATGATGTGTATCACTACACTACGAAGTAGGCAGCACGATGTCTCGTTAAAGAAACGTAAAGAGGTGAACGTTTGTCTCCTCTGGGACTCAGGCAGCTGGGGCGTGGGCTATGAAAGCCGGGGACCTGGGTTTGAGGTCCAGGGCCAAAAAGGAGCAAACAGGGAGAGGCTGGGCGAGGCACTTTCCTACCTTCGGATTCACTTCTTCTCCCGGGTAAACCTGGTTCTCATGAAGTCTGGGGACCAAGAACCAGAAGAGGGAGGAAGGCAAGCAGTGGAGGCCGGGCCAGCTGCCGGGGTCCCTGCACGCCAGCCACTCCACTCCCCCAGCCTCAGGCGAGTCTTTTCATCCAGCAAACGAAGCCAGTCATTTTCTCTGCCTGCCACACAACCCAACTACTTGTTAGACGCTGCTGGTTCGCTATCTTTCATCTTCTCTTGCTTTTAAAATCCCAAACCGCCTAACATGGAGCACTGTGTTCGATCACTATCACACAAGCCCTGCCCTTTCTCATGTGTCACTTTAGTCTTTCCCCCCGTCTCTGGGTTCTCCAGTCCCCTGGGTCACCCAGGTCGCCCTGCTCCCCGTCCTGTGCCACAACCATGCCCAGCTGTGGTCCGGGCTTCCACCTATCACCAGGGACATGAAGCCAGTGAAACAAGCCATGTGATGTAACGCTGCCTTCATTTTGATGTTTCCAGATTAAAAAAAGAGAAACGAAGAAGTGAAAAACTACTTAAGTTATTAATATGTTAAGGAACTTAAGACTTAATATTTTCAAGGCTAATAGTAATTCAAAACAAATAACTGATAGGAAATAAGTGAAAACACACACTCGTATTTTAGTGGCTACCATGGAAGTGACCAGAGAAACTCATGTTGAGGTTTCCGAACCCTCCGTAAAATGTCCTTTTTCCAAATGGACATTAAAACCCTGGGGGAGAGGGGTTCATATCTCCCTTAGGACAGAGAAGAATGGACTAAATAAATCTTTCCTGCTGCTCCCAGCCCAATACTCTAACAGCTTGGATACACAGGATTTCCATCATCTTTACCTTTTGGAAGGACACTGGCGGCTGCCCGCAGCGGAGCACGTCTACTGCGGAATACCACACATCACAATCATCAGACGGGTGTGTCCCCACCAACAGCGTGACAGCCGACAGGGTGCCAGCACCAGTCAGAGCCAGGTGGACGGACTACTGGCCTTGTGCTCCCAGACAGCATGCGCCATGGAAAAGTCTTCCGTGATTTATTAACATTTGTTAATCATCTGGGGGTTAAAGGCCAGAAATGAGTAGTTTTAAGCCAATCAACTACATTTCTTCAGCCTTCAGGGAAATTAAGTCCTCATAAAAATAATTGTTTTTAATTCACAAAAACTCTCCCATGAAATTTTCCATAGCACTCAAGCTGAACAGTGTAGAAGCACGAGCTTTCAGGCCAGCCCCCCACCATCTCTGCACTCAGAGACGTGAAACCCTGAAAATAATGGATTCAGGGAAACCCAGAGTCCCTAATGAGGGTAAGTTATTGACCAAGGCAGCCACTATTTTCAGTTTTAAAGACAAGTAAGGCACCAGGGTTTTAACAAGAATGAAACAGCCCACCCACGATCCCACCTGGTCACCAACAAGCTGGCAACACACACAAGTTCCATTAGTGGCACAGGGGCGCCTCAGTGGGCCCCGTCCTGGTGGCCCCACCTGTACCACACCCCTCTTACAGGGGCAAACAATCTCGAATGCAACGCAGGTAAAAAGTGCTATAAAGACGTGACCAGGTGGAGCAGCGATTGGGTCAATCACCTCCGAAGGAGCACAGGCCACATACCCCTGGGTTCGAGTCCCAGGCTCAGGAAGAAACAACCAGTATGAACAGCTAAATAAAAATAAATGCTTCTTCCTCCTCTCTTTCTGTCTGCCCGCCTACTTGCCTTCATTCCTGCTTGCACCTTTCCTTTAAAAAAAAAAAAACGGTGTAAAACACATTAACAATGCCTGAGTAATGAGATTACTTATTTGGTCATAATTTTATAAGTGCACCATGAAGAAAGTCATTTTCTACAGGCCAAGAATAAAAGACGAAAATCTCCTTTTTACTATCAAACTGTTAAATTCACAACCTTTATGCCTCTTTAAGGAATACCGTATTTTACCTTTAAAAAACGTATGACTGTCATGATAGTTAAGAAAGATTCTTGGCAAGCAAGCCGTGGTGGAGTAGTGGATTGTTCAACTGCCTCCAGCTGCAGTGCAGTCCACATAGATCCCAGGTTCACGTCCTGGGCAGGGGAGAACCACTAAGATGAACAACTAAATACAGTGCTTCATCTCTCTCTCTCAAATAAAAAAAAAGTTTTCACAAACAAATGACTCTATATTCAATGACAAGTATTTGAAAATGTGTTCCATAAAAAAAAGGGTGAGGGAGGGAGAGGATAAAGTAAAAGCAATTTCCCCTGTTTATCAAATTATATAACTTCATTGTTGTCAGTGCTCTTTACTCACTTGTTTAAACAAGTTTGATGTTTTCCATATCATAATGCAAGACCTCTTTTACCATAATTTACTAGATGCTCATATTTGATTCAACGTACAAATGCCTCTGCTAACTCATAAAAACCACCCGGGAGAAAGCCCTGCTACCAAGCGATGGGCTTCTGTCTGTACATCTATGTGAAGCTAGGACAGCCAGGAGGCTGATGCATCGGTACCAGATCGTCTTTCCTTAAATTTTGTTAGGTGGAAAATAAATTACAGGCAGAATTGCTCTGAGACACTTCAGGGATCTTTATAAATACAGGAATGAGGTAGGATTTCAATTTTAGGTGGCCTCAATCTTCGGTCAACCTTCCAATACGCAAGTCATTATGGAGCCAAGGCTTACATATTCGCTTTGCTGAAAGAAGAACGTGAACAGAGGCGACCTATACCGGAAAGCATAACCAGAAACAGGGCATACCCTGCCTATAGTTTTAGTAAAATTTAATTCTAAGAGGTCTGAGAAAAGTGAATTCCTGGTGAGCATTTCAGAAGCAAAGAACAAAAACTTACAAAGTTTTTCCACAAAAGAAATGGGATTTCAAAACATAAACTGAGCCACTAAAATAGAAGAATTAGCAAGCTCAAATAACTCAAAATACAAAATTTAACACTAAAGTATACTTTAATAAACGAATTTGTATTCACCGAAAAAAGTGAGCCCCCAAAACACTGAAACGCTGACGATGGGTGTTATATCTGGGTGGAAGGATTCCAAGAAATTTTTACTTTTTATATATCTTAACATTTCTGCCAAGACTTTATAAACGAAGCGCAAGCAGTGATCACTGTGTGCGAAAATGCAGAAAACCCTCAACATATACAGTCTCAATATGCCGGGATGACAATCTGCTTTGCACCCTCCATATCCAAGAAAAACATTCATTCAGACACCGAACCTTCCATCCTCCTGAAATCTCCAGCTGCAAGGGAGCACCTTCTGCTAAGACGAGCTTTGGAAAGAAACAAACTAGCAAAAAGAAACCTGCATGTTGGGGAGCGGTTCACAGTAGGCTCCCGGACTGACAGGCGGGCAATGCGGCCTTCCAGGTTCTAAGACAGCTGGCGGCAAACATTTGCAGACAATGCCGCATCCCTCAGCACCAACTTCATGCCACCCGGGCCAGCGTCCCGGCTCGGCTGCCCATACGGCCGGGCCGCACCCACAGGGGCGGGGCAGCAGTCGAAAGCCCCGCCAGACGACAAGAGGTTTGCGAGGTCACCGGGGCTCCGTGCTGACATCAGGCCGGACTGTCAACCCAGCCTTCCTTTTGGGGTGGGGCGGGGTGGGGTGAACATCTCAGGCAAACCCTTGCCCTGTCCATCGCCACCAGGGGCCGAAGCGGACTCAGGGCCCCTCCTGGGGTCGTGTAGACTCCGCACGACTACCGACGCGGTGTGACTGGACACAACACGCAGTGGCCCGGAAACCGCGTCTGGCCCGAGGACCAGCATCAGCCGGTGACCTTGGGCGAGCCTCAGTGTCCCCGCGGGCGCGGCGAGGACGAGACCAGGCGGGTGCGGGGGGCGCCCCGCGGGCTGGCTGCCCCCGGCCCCGCTTCCCACGTCCCGCCCGCCGCGCCCCGGGTCGGCCGGGCGGGAGGGAGGGACAAACCGCCCGCCCATGTGACACTGAGCGGAGCGGCGCCCGCCCGCCCGCCGTCCCGTCCCCGCCCGCTCGGCCATCTTGCGCGGCCGCAGACAAAGCGCCGCCCGCCGCCCGCGCCCGCCGCCTGCCGCCCGGCGCGCACCTTTGAGGGTGGAGCGCTCCACCAGCACCGTGTGGACCTGCGGGTCCGACAGGAACTTGCGCATCTGCTCCAGCGCGCTCTTCTCCTCCAGCGCCGCCTCCAGCGCGGCCGGCGCCTCGCCGCCGTCCTCCAGCAGCAGCGGCACGAGCTTGCGCAGGTGCTTCTGCAGCACCGCCACGTCCGCCACATTCTGCACGGCCGACACCTCCAGGCCGGCCGAGCCGTCCTCGCCGCCGCCGCCGCCGCCGCCGGGCTCCGACATGACGCCGCTCTGACCGCGGGGCGCCGAGAGGAACCGGGGAACCGGGGACGCGGAGAGCGGAGTCCGGAGAGCGGAGAGTGGAGACGCGAGGACGCAGAGAAGCGCAAAACGAAACCGGACGGTCCGCTAGCACAGGACCGACTGAGGAGCCGACGCGGGCTCCGCCCTAAAGGCCGCGCCGCCCGGCCCCGCCCGCCGCACCGCCCCCTCGCGCCGCCGCACGACGTCTCGCATGCGCGCCGGCAGGGACGTGACTGCGCAGCCTTCTGGGACTTGTAGTCCCGGCGCCCGGCGGAGCCCGGAGCGCCGCAGCGCAAAGCTGGAAGGTGGAACTTGACATCCCACTGGGCGGGTGGTGGCGAGGGGCTACGTCTGCCCGGTCCCCCGCCGTGACCGCAGCGAGCAGCACAGAGCCCGTGACACTCCATATTGAATGAATTGAATGATGTTGATGACAACAGCTAACGTTTTTTGAGCACTGAGTTTGTGCATGACATTGCTTCAACATTTGACTCGTGTTCTCTCTGAATGAATGAATGATTATATTGTGTTAAGTGCGAATATTTAGTCATGATATATTGTATATACCATATATGTAGGGAGTGTGAAGACATTTTTCAAAGGGGGAGATGAGGAGCGTGTCACTTGGTCGGCTGCCGAGGGGGAGGTTGGCTCCGCACATTCCCAGCAGAGAAAGCAGCCTCCGCAAGGGCAGAGAGCCCGGCAGATGGGGCTGGAGCCCTGACTGCAGGGGCTGCAACACATGTCAAAGCCGGCGAATGACAACCGAACGTGGGTGAGAGAGGGAGGAACCAAGCGGCTGCTGTGCTCTGCTAGCAGTCATTCGGTCATTCGGTGATTCAGCATCTGGGTTCAAACGAGGCAGGGGCTGGGGTGCCTGCTAACTAAGTCTCCCCCCAACTCCCACCTGGGAGAGTACCCTCTCCCCACCCCCCAGCCTTTACATGGAGACGACTTAAGGACTAGAATTTAAGAGATGAGAGTTTCTTTAAAGAACCTTTAATTGGCCCTTGAAAGCTGAAACTCATAACTTGCTTCTTAAATTGGGTGGAGGAAGGGAAGGTGCTATTTTTATATCAAATTGCAGAGTCAGAGAGCTGCCACCTGATTGGTGGAAGGCTGATGGGATGATTTGATTCCCCCAAATCATCTGTGGAAAACTTCGGAACATACAATATGCTTATCCTTGCACAACTGCCTGGTTCCAGGCCCCAGGGGCTGCTGGAAGACTAATCTGATGAGTCTTGTCTTTACAAAGCTGATGGATGAGGGCACAGCTTCCTACCCTTCCTCCTGCCCTCCAGCAGCCCACTCTGATCCATATGCCCCAGCAGCACTAAGCAATCGTCCAGGAAAAATTAAAGCCATTTCGATGAGCCTGTGCGATGACCATAATGGTAATGAACAATAATAATGCCACTAACAGCTGACACTGAGCACTTACTTAATAGTAGGCCCTATGCTCAGGGCTTCCTCCCAGACAGCCTTGGAGCAGGAACCAAGACAAAGAGGTGCGGTTAGTTAGGTGCAGTTTAGTGAATTCTGCATGGACCACACACCATCTGAGACCTAGAAACACAGTGGGGCCCTGGGGTGGTGAGGCACTTGCAGGCTGCGGCGTGAGTCAGCACCAGCAGAAACGCAGCTACGCCGACATCCGCAGCCTGGCTGTGAGCCTGGGGAACAGAGCATCGGATTTGCTTCCCTGGATGACAGACTCACAGTTAAAACTTATTTCTAAGAGGATGGAACTCAGAGGAACTCGGATAATCAATGCACAAGGATTCGTACGTTGACCAAAACTGCTTGTATTTGTGATCTAAAGATGTTCGCTGCACTTAGTACGTAATAAGACCAGGCTGCATCGAAGGCTTGCTGTACATAGGTGATAATCTGCATCATCCTGGGGGCTGAACAGGCAGCTCCAGGGTGAAAAATGAGGATGCAAGAGCGCCCTGGTTAGGTCCACCACCTCTGGCCAGGCACAGTCCACATACATCCCAAGCACCTGCATTCACGTCCCCGGGTTGGGAGGACAAACAACTAAATAAAATAAATAAATGCTTCTTCCTCCTCCCTCCTCCCGCCTGCCTGCCTCTGCTCGCCTTCATACCGCCTTGCACCTTTAAAAAGAAAAAATGAGGGGTCTTCTTGTGAGATAACCCTTTGGTCTCCCGGCAGGACTCTGCACCCAGGCTGCCCCCAGGCTGGCCTGGCTGGAGGTGAGAGCCCCCTTGGTTTGGCAACTCCGCCTTCTCCCGTTCATGGTAGAATCTGCCTTTGGGCGGCAGTGGCCAGGTAGGGGGTGTCGGGGTGTAGGGGGTGGCGCTGAAGAGGGAAGTCCTTTTACGTCGACGGGACCGCCGCTGCTGGGCACTAGTATTTTATCCCAAATGGGCGAGGAACTGGCTACGGAGACGCAATCCCCACCCCGCACCCTCCTCCCTAGAGTGCAGCACAGGGTGAGCCCCGCAGGTCCCCTCTCCCAGGCAGGGCGGCGCAGGTCTCGCACCTACGGGCTGTGCTCCTGGGCCCCCGCTTCTCCCTTGAATGTCCGCGATGGGCGCTGCCATCCACCCATCCCGTGTCCATCCCGGCCTCGCTCCGGGCCCGGCGCAGGGCGGCTGCCCGGTTAGCGGCTGTGAAACCGGCGCCTCGGCCGGTCACAGGGCACATTTGGGGTGCGGCTGCACCGGGGCTCTAAGCCAGGCGGCGACCCTGCGCCCTGCGGCTGCCCGGACGCAGCGGGAGCGCCGCCACCGCGCGCGGGCTGCAGGGCTTCGGGTGAAGCTCGTTCCAGGATCCGCCCGCTTCTCCGCCTCGGTTCCGAGTTAAGTGGGTCCCGGGGCGAGGCCGGAGCTAAATCGGGGTCCCGGAGGCGTCCGGCCTCTGGGCGCGGTTGCGGGGATTCCGGGCCCGGGGGCGCTCGCTGGACCCAGCAGGTGTCGGCGCCTCCAGCGGGGCGAGAAGAGCGGCACCCGCACCTGCGGCCCCGCCCGCCCGTCCCTTTGACTTCACTTTCCAAAGGTCACCTGGTCACTTGTCCAGGGTCACAGATGGAGCAATGGCAGTGAGCAGAGGACACTGCCAGCTCATGGCCCAGCCTGCCGCGCACGCCTGTCAGGAAGGTTAGAGAAGTTTGTCTAAGGTCACTCTCCTGCCCACAGGCCCTCTGAACCCCCTCACGCTCCTTCTCCTACCTTGAAGTGTCTGTGTACCCAGCGAGGCCCTGCTCTCTGTCCCCAACATTCTTCCCACCTCCCCAATGCTCTCCCTCTGGTGAGGGCTGCTCCGGGGCTGTTCAGCCTTCTTGAACACACCCCTTCTTTCAAGACAGAGGGAAGAAAGCCCAGCCCCTCCGTGCCCGCACCCTCCATCTCTTTCCTGCCCGTGGCCGCAGAACTTGAAAAGCAGTGTCATGGGCACTGCGTCTCGCCCCTCCGGAATTTACTGATCCTGGGCTCCCACCTGGCATTCCTGGGCAAGTCCAGTGACCCGTTCTGGGTCCTCCCCTTGCTGGACCCTGGACAGCACGGACACAGTGCGCACTGCCTGCTTTAAACACTCCCTTCCCCCGGCTCCTGGTGGCCTTGTGCTCTGGGCTCATCACTGGGATCCTCTCCTCCCCGCCCCTAGTTTTGGAGGGACCCAGGGCTCAGCCCTCAGACGCCTTTTGTGTTCCCTCCAGGCGACCTCCCTGGGCCCCTGCCACCCAGGGCATCGCACACAGGTGATGACTGCGAACCTTTGAAGGCACGTCCCTGTGGTTGGACGCCGTGTTCTGGAAAGTGTCATGCCAGACACGTTGGGAGTATTAGTCAAGGCTCTGCATCCTGGCTGATTTTCTGTCGATTTGCTCCATCACTTATTGAAAAGGGTTTGCACTTCAGGGTTATCAGTTGTGCATTTGTCTCTGTCTCCTGGATGCTCAGCACAATCTTGAAGTTCTTTTATTGGTGCATAAACATAGCATTGTCGTGTCCTGCCCATGACTTGCCCCCCTTGTCACTTTGAAAAGTCTGCTCTCAGTAGACTTGCATCTCTAACGAGGACTCTACCCGGTTTTAGCGAAGCCATCCTGGCTTCCTTCTGACCAATGTCAGCACGGCATCTCCTTTCCACTTTACTTTCAACTTATTTGTGCCTCTATATGAAAAGTGGGCCTCTCCCTGTCTCCCTGCCACCCTCCTTCGTTTTTTCCTTCCTTTCCACTAGATGGGGACTCATGTCTGGGAGAGATCGGGCCTCAGGGGAGCAGCCCAGGGCCCTCCAGTCCCCATCTCCTTCCTGTGCTCACGGAGGGACCGTGAGGAACACCGAGGACTCGCCAGTCTCTCCAGGGACCCCATGTGCTCAGGTGGCTCATCCCAACAGCGCGACGGGACCCCCAGCACCTGTGAAGAGCAGTGACCCCTGCATGACGGAGCCACAACCCCGCAGTCGGAAGAGAGCTGACCCACTTCTAGGACAGCCGCCCTCGCCGGCGTGCCAACACGCTGCCCGCTGGAAGCCTCGCTGCAGCAACACAAGTTGGGAGCCGGTGTCTGCTGCCCGGGAACTGACACAGGTGAAGACAGCTACCCCGGACCTGCCCCAGACGGCCACTCGGCTGGCGCCTGGAGCGTGATCTGCCGCCTCCGGGACAGGGAAAGGGGGGTTTGTTAAGTTACCTGCCTCCGGTGTTCTGTGACAGACAGCAGCCCGAGTGGACAGAAACTAGGTTGTCTGTCTGTCTGTCTATCTATCTGTCTGTCTCTCTCTTTATATATATATATATATATATATATATATATATATATATAAAGGTGCAGGCAAAAACAAAGGTGAGCAGAGACAGGCAGGAATCTCTGTTTTTTGTCCAGAAGAGACCTTGGTTTCACCATCCCCGTAACCCCTCACCCCACACACCTATGCTCAGGGCCCCTGGGTGCCTCCCACTCCCTCAGGTCTCTCTCTGGTCCAGTGGTAAACCAGCCCCTCCACCTCTGCCCCTGCTCGACCCCGCCCGGGCAGAGGGGCCGGCTCTAGAAACACAGGTCAGCGTTGCTGAGGGGTCCAGGCTTCTCATCCGCCTAGAGGGAAGCGTGTCCAGGGTTTGCCTCTGGCCCTGGCTCTCCCTGCAAGCTCATCTCCTGCTCTGGCCCCCTCACCCTGTTGGCTGACACTAGGCAGACCCCAGCCTGAGGGGCAGGCTTCTAGAATGCCCTTCCCCGGGGTCCAAAAAGGCTTGCTGCTCTTCACTGGACCTTGGAGGGGGTCTCCGATGAGAGCAGCCACCACTGCTTGCCAGTGCATCGCTTCCTGAGCCTGGCAGATGCCTGTGTGCCTCCTGCTCGTGACCTGGCCGCTGGCCAGGAGGCAACTGCCCAGCGCGGGGACTCTCCTTGTGCCTGAATCTTCGTGCATCCTGTGCGTCGTGGGCGTGGAGTGATCCTGGCGCGAGGGCACAGGTGTGCTGAGCCTCTGGTGAACGGCAGGGGCTCTAAAAGAACGGAGCGTTAAGAACTGCATCACTCAGCAGGGAAGCGCTCCCAGGCCGGTTTGTGAGGAAGCCACGAGGCCGCTTGCACGCTTTTACAGACAGGCCTGTGGATGTCGTCGGTCTGTCCAGCTGGGGCATGTGAGCCCCTTCCCACCTGCCTGGAGATGACAGCCACAGGCAGGCCTCCGTTTCCTGGTGACTTTGAGAAAAGGGGACACAAATAGAGTTCCTGACGCACCTCATGGCATCACTGGGGATCTGGGAAGCCACTTGTGGCTGAATTACGTCCCCCAAAGGACTATTTTTTCAAAACGGAAAGGTGCAGGCAGAAGCGGCGAGCAGAGGCAGGAAGCAAGAGGAGGAACAAACAATCTTTGTTTTTCAAACTTGGTTGTTCACCCAGGCCTTGCTGAAGCCCAAAAGGGGCGCTGGGCTCTCAGAGGAGAGAGGGGGCAGCAGTATTTAGGATAAAGGGGTCATCTGTTTATAGATGGGCCACCTTGTGGTTTAAGACCTTCCTGGTGGGCCCTGCTGGGGTAGCTGTTGGGACCACGCCTCCAAAGGGGCAGAGTTCATGTACATCCCAGTTCACTTCCTGGGTCGAGAGAGAACAACCAACGTGGACAGTTAAACAAAAATGAAATGAAATGCTTCTTCCTTCTCGACCTTCCCGCTTGCCTGCCTGCCTGCCTCTATTCCTGCCAGCACCTTTGCTTTAAAAAATTTTCCCAAATTACATTCTTCTAGAGAATAAGGAAAAAAAGACCATTTCTGGATAAGAAGGGTGGAGACCCAGGGGTTAGCAATGGCTTTTTTGATTAAGGGAAGAGCAAATCTTGAGGGTGGGCGGAACATTTTTGAAGGAAGGGAGAGCAGGAAGAAGCGTTTATTCATTTCTTTGTTTGATTTTGCTTTTTCTTCCCTGGTCCTGGGTCTTGAAGCCGGGTTCTTGGGCTTCCCGTGGTCCACCCCCGGTCGTCTCAGCCGCCTGAGCCAGCAGGGCTTGACGTGACTGTTGTCCTGGTCGGCTCTGGCCGTCTGGACGGAGCGCCGCAGAGCGGGGCCCACGCAGCAAACATCTCTCTCTCGGGCTTCTGGCAGCTGGTGGCCGAGCTCAGTGCCATGCCGCCCGGCTCTGGGGAGGACCCTCTTCTGGTTTATAGATGGACACCTGCTGGCTGTGTCCTCGGGTAGCAGACACAAGTCATCTCTGTGTCTCCTTGTGGAAAGGTACTAATGCCATCCATGTGGCTCCTCCACGCTTGTGACCTAACCACCTCCTAGACGCCCCGTCTCTAAGTACCACCACATTGGGGACCAGGGCTTCGGCGGATGCATTTGGGGGACACAGACATTCAGTCCATAACCCCTTTTTGTGGTAGAGAGAGATGAAATGTGGAGACCCACATGCTGGCCCTCACGTTTCAGAAGTGACATGTGTCACTTCCTCTCCTGGCTCACTGGTCAGAGCCAGTCATAGGGCCTAGCATGTCAGTGAACAAGGCTGTGGACCCCGGGGGAATGGAACCCAGGTGGCAGCACCGCAGTGCGTCTCCTCCCACCACACGAAGCCGTGCACCTTCGACTTGCCGTGTCCACAGTTCCCAGTGGATGTGTGCGGCTGTGTGGAAGGGTGTCCTGCCCAGTGTGGGTCCCGCCCTGCCCCCCGAGCCGCTGGGGGAGGCTCAGGCCACCTACCCTGAACTGGAGGAAGGTTGGAAACTGAATGAATGAAAGTTTTTTTTCCGCAGGAAGATGATGGGGACAACTGTACCATAACGTCTCAGAAGGCTTCACACGAGATTTCCCAATCGGCGCGCCTGCAAGAAGAGTGGTGTGTCTTAGTGGGTAGCATAGGCGAGCGAGCAAGGTCCCAGACTCAGAGATGAAGGCGGAGTGAATAAACAATTGCGGAGCAACGCGGCGTCCAGGGAACGCTCCCCAGCGCGGAAGCAGAAACGGCTGAGGCCTGGAAGTGTCTGCCCCAGACAGACGCAGAGGGGAGACACCTGGTGTGCGGACGCTGAGCTGCGTGATGATGTGCAGATGGGAAGGGTTCCCCAGCCGGACAACGGCCTCGGAAATGAAGAAGGGGACAGAAGTCCACCTGCTGGTCCCCAAGGCCGGGACACCCAGCGAGCGGAAGCAGTGTGACACTTGTGTGGTTTAGGACGCTTACTGTCTAAACATGGAGACTTATTCTCGGCTTCTGGCTCCTGTTCATGCTCCCAGCCTTTCAGTATTTCCCATCGGGTTGTTTATTTGAATTTGTGAATGAGTGAATACAAATGACTGTTTAATGTTAGAAGCATTTTGAATTTTTGTTTTGTTTTTAAAGGAAAGGTGCAGGCAAGAATGAAGATGAACAGGCAGGAAGAGAGAGGAGGAAGAACATTTTAAATGTGATATTTTATTTAGTTGTTCATCTTAGCTGTTCCCCCAGACTTCGGACATAAACCTGGGTCCTTGGAATATGTATGGACTGCACCCTGCTGGAGGTGGAGGACCCAACCGCTACTCCATCAGGGCGCACCTGTTTTGAATCTTTATTTAGAAGCTTAGTGGTGTGCACCCCATGCCACAATCATGGTCCCTGCGTTCCAGGGCTGTCACTCAGGCAGGACAGCAAACACCAGGGGCTTTCCTGGAAGACTAACATTCAAGGGAAAGTGAATTGTGTGTCTTTCATCCCCTCTCAACACTGGACAGTGAGGTGGACAACTCCATGGGATGTGGTCTCTGAGGGGACCCTGGCCCAGAAATGGCCTTCAGGGAAAAAGTAAGAGAAACCCAAGACTATGGACTCGAGTTAATAATAACTATCAATATGTCGCCAATTGTAACAAATGTTCCACATCAATGCTAGATGTTAATAAGGGAAACTGCCTGTGTGTATATATGTACGTGTGCATATTTGTGTATGTTTTACGTGTGTGTATGTGTGTACATGTGTGTATATGCATGAATGTATTTTGTGTATTGTACATATTTGCATTGTATGTATGTGTACATATGTGTACATGACATTTGGGAAGTCTGTACTTTCAATTTTTTTGTAAATCTAAGCAAGTTCTGTAAATCTAAAACTGGTTTGAAAAAGTCTAAAGAAAAAGAGTGTGACATGTTGGTGATCCTCCCTGGGGGACAGGGGACAGCCCTGAGGGGTGTATTTGGGAGGCAGGGCCATCAGCACAGCTGTCCCAGCCCCCGCTGGGAAAAGGAAGGCGCATTCCCAGGCCTGGTGGAAGCACCTGACCCCGCTGCTACCCAGGCCTGCCCAGCGGGCTTTTCCAGACACTGGGGTTGGGGACAAGTGACAGGTGAGCTCTCCTGATGAGGACCGAGTCCCTCCCGACTGACCTGGTGACCTCGCTGGTGCAGACAGGACAGACTCCTCCGTTTGCGGGGTCCTCCCAAGTAGCATCTGCAGGAGCCCTTTCCTCACTCGGCCGCACGCCCCCACCTGCCTCCGCTCAACAGGCAGCCTCGCCGCTCCTTGCGAAAGGACACACGGAACGTGGAGAATGAATTTTCTCGCTCTGGAACATCTCAAGGCAATTCTGAGCACACGAACTTGTGAGCAGGAGGCCAGGGTGTCTCAGCAGGTGTTTTATGAGGTTAGGCACCGCTGGCAGGTGCACTTCCTCAGGCTGGGGAGCATCTCAAGCTGGGGAGACCTGGGCTGCCCTGCAGAGGAGGGCGGGACCAGCCAGGGAACGGCCCCAGGAAGACCCCTAAACTGGGGTGGGCTCAGGTGCCGGGGTGGAACAGGGATGCCAGGCAAAGAGGCCAGAGGTTGGTGGGATTGAGGGGTGAAGGGCACTGCCTTCCAGCCCCGGGGTGCCCCACTGAGTAAGCACTGCAGAGGGACGGTGGGGAGTAGAGGCTGACAGCACCCTGCCATGGCCTTGACTTGCTTAGTTAACTCTGAAGTCCTTTTAGGCCGCCTGGTCCCCTCCTCCTCCCACCCACACTCTCCACCACAGGCTCTCACCTGCCCAGGGGCCTTGCAGGCTTTGGGCCCTGTTTCAATGCCCTTCCCTGGCAGCCTTCCAAGTCAGCTTCTCCTGCCAGCTTTCCCCGTCCCTCGAGGCCATTTCTCCCCGCCTCCCAGCAGCACTTCCCATTTCTAATATAGTGGATGTTGTGGATGCCTGTCCCCTTCCTGCACTAGTGACACCTTCTATAATGACAAGGACCCCGACCTCTTTTTAAAAATCAATCTAGACATCTTTTAAAGGAAAGGCTCAGACAGGCATGAAGGTGAACAGTCAGGCAGGAAGAGAGAGGAAGAAGCCTTTGTATTTTATTTAGCTCTTCCTGGCTGTCCCCCCAGCCTCAGGCCAGGAGTCCAGGTCCCTGGGATGTATGTGGACTGCGACTGGGATGTATGGAGGACCAGTCCTCCAGCAGGCGCACCGCACCTCTTTCGCTTAATGCCGGACCCCTAGTGCCTAGAACCGCTGGCGGCACCCGATACCTGCTGAATCTGACACTGGGCCTGCGAGGCTGCGCTTTGCTTCTGAAGCCAGGAGGGTTTGACGGAACCCCTCCCTGAGCTCGATGCGCGGCGTGCTGAGCCTCACACGCAACCTGACCACCTGGCTGGAGACGCAGTGAAGGGAATCAGCACAGCTGTCCAGAGCGCAGCTGTTGACCAGAGAACCTTGTCCTCCTGACCCTGAAGGTCATGATCAGCGAAACCTACTGAAGAGGGGCAGGTGCCTTAGGCCGCCAGTCCGAACCAGAACAGGCTGGAAGCTCTATCAGCCAGTCGAATGCCCCGCCTCCTAACGCCTCCTTCCCAGTCTGACCCCAGCTCAGTGAGACAGATGTAAGTTTTATCTCCTGTCCCCACGTGCCAGTTCAACTGAAAACAAAAACTAAAACAGGTGCAGTACGGGAGAAAGAAGCATGTTTTGGTTGTTCACACTGGGTGTCCGCCCATCCCCGGGGCCTTGGCATAGATGTGACTGTGCTCGGCGGGCGGGACGGCGGACCCCGGAGCTACTCTCAAGAAAACCTTTCATTTCCTCAAAAGCTGCCACTGCGGGACTGGCGTAACCCAGGCGACGCTGGAGGCTGCAGGGGCTGCTCCCCTTCGGCGTCTGCCACCTCGCATCCGTCCTCCTAGCAATTCTGCCTCTCCGGCGCGGAGGGGAGCGGGGAGCCGCGTGCCGGAGCTCGGTCCCGCCCTGGGTGCCCCGCGTCGGGGAAGCGGAGGGAAGGGCGCGCCGTCGAGGCTGGGCGCGCTCCGGGCCGGTCGGGCCCCTGCTCCCCGGGCCGGCTGCCGCGCAGAAAGCGCCAGCGGGTGGCAGGGACTGCAGAGCCGAGGGCCGCCCGGCTTCCCGGGGCCCGGCCGTCCAGCGAGGCCCCGCGGCGTCCCCGGCGGGGCCTCTCCACCGGCTCTGCCTGCCCGGCGTCGGGGTGCCTTCTCGGCGGCGAGGCCCAGCTCCCAGGCCAGGGGACCGTGTCCTTGGGGGCAGGCCTGGCGGCACCGCGCCGCCGCGGCTGCCCGAGCGAACCCCGCGTGGGGGCCAGGACGCCGGGGATCCCCAGCCGCAGACACTCCGGTCACGCGCCGCGCGACGCGGTCACGTGAACCCTCCAGCCAATCCCCGCGGCCTGTGCTGGGAGGCCTCGGGATTGGCCCGTCCGGGTCGGGGGGCGGGACTCCTGCTGCGGAAGAGGCAGTGTGGCCCGCCCCTCCCGGTCTCGTCCACCGGGGGAACGGCGCCTGCTCGCGACAGTCGCGAGCCTCGGGGCGCCGCCTGCGTCATCTTCCTGCGACGGCTCCGCGGCCCCGCCCCCGGAAGCCTGCGCGGGCCTCGGGTTTCTGGAGGCTGGGGCGGGTCCTAGCCTGCACCTCGGAGCCCTGCGGCCCCTCCCGGCCTCCAGGGCCTGTCCCTGCGGCCTCCCTGCAGCGCGGGCGGGCGGGCGCTCGGACCACAGCTTTGCCTTCTTCCTCCCGGCTCGACTAGGGATGCTTGCGGGGCTGCTGGAGCCGCGAACCCTGCAGGGGTCATGCCCTTGGGCAGGCCGGCGCGCCTGTGGGTTTGCCGAGCTGTCTCCACACTCGCCGAGGACTCCGCTGGCTGGCGGGACCTACGTCGTCAGCCTGGCGTAGATGTCCAAGGCGCCTGCTCGACACAAGCGAATTTTAAAGGAAAGTTGCCGCAGGAATGAAGGCGAGCAGAGGCAGGCAGGCAGGCAGGGAGAGGAGGAAGCACTTTTATTTAACTTAGTTCATCTTGGTTGTTTCCCCGCCCAGGACCGCGAGCCCGGGTCCTTGGCGTGCACGTGGTCTGTCTGGGCCACCAGGGCGCACCCAAAACATGTCTTTCTTATAAATGGCAGAATCGCACTGGAGCGCGGTCAGAGTGCTGTTGTGTTTCTCTGATTTGGGAACTTCAGATCCCGTGGCCAGTATGTGATCACCTTTCCTAATTGTTGCAGGTGAACTTGACAAAGAGTACTCAGTTTTAGTTTAATTATCTGTCCGCAAGCTCGTCAGTATTATTTTACTTAGATCTTCCATTTTGTTTCTCGTTTTTTTGTCTGGATCTGAGAAGTTATTTCATTTCCTTGGGGAGCTGCTGCACAGATGTCAACTGTTTTAACTTAAGGGCGAGCATTACAAGTGACCTTTTCTGTCTCCTATAGTAGGTAGGGTCTGACTTCTACCTTATTTAGTATCAAAACTGCGACTTGACTTTTAACAGCCTCTGCCTGGCCCATCTTTGCTGGTTCTTTATTGCTTCCCCTCAGTGAGGTGTGGCTCTCTGGGGAGCATAGCCTTGGGCTTGTCTTGTTTTAGCCAGTTGGGACAGTAATTTTTTCTTTCAATCCAGGAGTCAAACCTACTTATACTTGTCATTATGACTGATGGATATGGTCTGTTTTTTTCTTACCACTTTACATTAAAGCTGCTATTTCAGTGCCTCCCGGTGGAGTAGTGGCTGGGTCAGCCACCGCCAGCTGAGTGCAGTCCACATTCATCCCAGAGACCGGGGTTCGTTTCCCAGAGTCAAGATGTACAACTAAAATAAAAATGGAAATGCTTCCTCCCGTCTTCCTGCCTGTACCTTTCCTTAAAAAAAAAAAAAAAAAAAAAAAAAAAAAGACACGTAATATGCCTTTTTACACTGCTGACTGCTTTTTTGCAGTTTTTGTATTTAGGAAGGTTGTGTCTTTGTTAGAGGTCTTGGTACTGATGTATTTATAGAACGACATGGGCATCCCCCCATAGACGTCACCTATACTCTTCTATAAGCCCATACTCTTCTATAAATTAGTAACAGCCTCAAGGCCTTCTCTTGGCCGATTCCGCTCGAAAGCAGAGATGAAACAGGTGAATACACGTCTAACGGCAGTACCAGCCTCCAGATGCCACCCAGATTAGCACCCAGGAGGTTGGCACCCACAGGTTCCCTGCTGTTTCTTTCCCGCAGGCTGGGCCAGGGGTAGACTTCGTCCGCTAGCGGTGGGTTCCTGCCACCCAAGTCCAAGTCCACACCCAGGACGGCTCTTCACCCCCACCCTGCTATCCTTCACCCCAGGGTCCAAGGTCAGCGCTGCCTCTACTCTTAGCCACACCTGCTTGGAATCATGACGATGGGCCCATAGCTGAGACATCAGTCCTTGGAACAGTCAGCCGCTCTGTGACCGGCCCTGTGAGCTTGCAGCCCCATCGCTCAGCTTTCCCTAAACCGCATGCCTCCCTGTAGGTCTGTGTGTGCGTCCCTTTGCCTGGAACATTCTCCATGTCCACTTGGGAGCCTCCCGCTGTGGGCTCCTGGCCTGTCCGGGGCCTGGTCACACGGGGGCGGAGTTTGCTGAGCTGCGGCCTCCTGGGCGCCACACTGGAATTCTGAGAACCTCGCAATGGGCTGCTACCCTTTCCCTCTGTCCCTGTCGGGCCTGGTGTATTCCAGGCTTTGCATGGCCCTTTACCTACCAGCGTCCTGTCTGGACCGGGACCAAGCTGGCACCCGGCACCCGAGGACGGAAAAGCAGATGTTTAGCCTGTGACAGGCAGCCATGCTGCTCTGGGGACAGGGTGGGTGCTGGCAGCCCGTGCACAGGTCCTGAGGTGGGAAGAGGCGGGTGAGGGGTCTGCAGATGACAGGTACAGGGATGCTCGTGGTGCTGGAAGCAATCCAGGGTTACCCTAGTGCCACCTGAAGCCACGGAGGGGGTGTAAACGAGGCTGCCGCTCGCTGCAGAGGAGCTCCCGGGGCGCCCCGGGCAAGAGTGACGGCAGCCGACACCCGGCTGGAGCCGTGCCAGGCAGCAGCCACTTGGCCGTCCAGGTGGAGGGCTGAGAGCCTGCGGGGCCAGCGAGGGCTGGGTTCTGACCGCCACTGACCATTGTCTTCATTTGGGTCAGCTCTCCCAAGGAGGCTGCATTTGGCTTTATTTTTTCCCAAAGTCAAGTGATGACAAACTCTGGGTGGGTAATTTTTTAAAAAGTCAAAAACGTGTGGCCATGTGTCACTGCACATTTCTGGCACATTCCGTACAATGGACCGCAGATGATTCCAAAGGCTCTCCCGCAATGTTCTGGGAAACGTAATTTGTTCTGCATTTTCCCTTCTAATAGTTCTTTTTTCCCACCCCGAGTCTCCATTGTTGGGAGACCCCATCTGCAAGCTGGGGTCCTTGGCTTCCATAGCCTGCGCCTTCGGTGCCTGAGCCACAGCGGGCGAGAAATTTAGCTTTTTAAAAAATATGGAGCATTTTTCCTACTCAGGAAATAGTAAACTTGGTAGAGTGAAAACATGCCCATGGGAGACGTGCTACCCTATCTCAACTTTTTCAGTATGTTTAATGGAGACAGTAAAACATTCACAACCTGGAAAAAAATCCCAGAGACAGGCCACGGAGGTCTCGCACTCAGCCCTGTTAAATCCGGACACGTGCCGGCTCCTTGACGACTGGTCGTGGTCTTTCCTGCAACTGAGCCGACTTTGCTTCTGGAAAACATGGGCGTTGAGTCAGACTGCGGGTTCCTAGAATTCTGGCGTTCAAAGGCAGGAGGCAGATAAGTCTTTTGGTTTTTTTTTTTTTTTGGTAGGGACATAGTATTGTCAATTCTTTTTCCAAGTAGGTAATTATAAAAGAAATGACTGTTTTTGTTGCTATTTCATAGAGGCGTATATCAGGGCCAAAAGTGGAGGGAAAAGCTTGCCAAGTAAAGGAAAACTCTTTAACTGAGTTGATTTTCCTAAGTGCTGGCTTTTCTTTCGTTTTGTTTTTTAAAGGAAAGGTGCAGGCAGGAATGAAGGCAAACAGAGGCAGGAAGAGAGGAGGGAGAAGCACTTTATTTTTATTTAGTTGTTCATCCCGGTTGTTCTGGCCCTGGGATGTGAACCTGTGTTCTATGTCCTGTAAACTTAACCTTTAAGGCACCAGGGTCACCCGACCTTCTTTCACCCTGATGGGGACATGGGAGCACTGTGTCATGTTCAGTCTGGAGGACAGGTTGGTGGCGAGGACCTGGGCCTCGGCCCTACACTGGCTTTGGGGGGACCCCCACCATGTGGAGAGGGGCGCAGGGCTTCAGGCGATGAGTCGCCTTTCTGAGCCACATCCTGTGAGCCGGGGCAACTGTCTCCACGCTGGAGGAACAAGTGGAGCGGCTGCCGAGTCACCGCTGCTCTGCGCGTAACGTGGGCAGCGAGTCCTGTGCCCATGACGTTAGACGTTTCTCCTGCCTGAGACCCTGCGTTCCACTCGCCTGGGCTCCGGGGCGGCTGGGCATCACCTCGACTTCCCACCTGGCCGCGCGCTCCCGGCGTCCGACCGGTGCGTGGTGCGTGCGGAGGGGCAGAGGACACTTGCTGTGGGTCCACTGGGGCGCGCGTCAGTCCCGTGCTGCTTTAATGTTGATGTAAGGTAAGAGCCAGCTCCTTGCTCCTCAAGATGCTGGGCTTGGCGTTATTGGGAATGACCTGTATTCTCTTTTTTGTTTTTCCCTTTTAAAAGGAATCAGGCAAAGGCAGGAATGAAGGCAGCTGGCCAGGCAAGGTGAGGAGGAAACATTTCTTTATCTTATTTGTTCATTCATCTTGACTGTTCCCCCCCCACCCCCGGGGCCCTGGACTTTACGTGGACTGTGCTGGAGCAGCAGGCTTAACACCCGAGCCACCAGGGAGCCTGAAGAATGGCCTGTACTCTGGAGGGCCTTTTTCTTCTCCGTTATTGGTGTCATCTCTGGATGAACCGCGAAGAGGCAGAGGCCCCTCCACCTCCTGCTGGCCGTGCCAGGGAGGGACTTCAGTCAGGAGGCCCATGTGGAGGCCCGAGTCCCGGGGCCCTGCCCACTGAGATCTTGCAAAGTAGGGAGCCCTCGCCAGCTCTCGCCCAGCGGGGACAGCTGGGCAATGAAGGGTTCCCCTGGGGCAGCCCCTTCCAGACTGTGGGCCCTGGGAAGGTCCTGTCTGGCGGGAAGTGTTTTTACCAGGGCCCTGAGCCTCATGTGGGGCTAGGGTGGGGATCTGGGGGCCACACAGCAGCAGGCAACCTTTGAAAGGTCACCTGTCTGTGTGGCTGTCCCCTGGAGAGCTGGACATCAAGACCTGGGGGCTGGGGGACACACGACTGCCACACTGTGGCCGAAGCGACTGCTGTCTGCTCAACGCTGGGGATGGCTGGGGGCCAGGAGCGTGACAGCCTGCCCACCTCTGGGTCCCACGGGAGGGACTACAGAGGACAGTCCTGGGGGCACCTGGCTGGACAGCAGCCAGCCCTCCTGTGCCTCCCTGCACCCGGGGCTGGTGCGCCCCCACTTCGTGTGGAGCGGCCTGAGTCCAGGCGTTTCAAGGTTCACGGAGAAATAGCGAGGAGTAACCGCTAGGCCTCCTAGGAAAACCCTTCAACGCAGAACCATCTACACTTTCACGAAGAAGGAAGCCTCAAACCAGCTCACTTACTAGAACAGTTTGTAGTTTGTTTGCAGCTCAAAGACCAGCCCTGTCCAGCTCTGGGGCGGCACCTACGTTTCTGGTCGGACCCCACTCTGGGGCAGGTGACCCTGCCGGGATCTGGGGCAGCTTCTTTCTGTCAGAGGAGGGAGGGGAGGCAGCACAGTTCGGTTCCCTGCACGCGGCCCGCACCCCCACCACTGGCTCAGTGCCTGAGCCCCCAGGGTGTGCTGGGGAGCCTGCTGGGAGCCAGCCCTGGAGGAAGGGATCAGCCGCAGACGGCTCGGTGGGCCGACCGCTCTGGCTGCTCCCGGCCAGAAGCTGGTCAGGGCGGATTTCGAGCCGCAGCATCGCGGAGACGGAAATGAAGACTTGTGGGGTTAGCACCCCTGGAAGCGGACCTCAGACCGAGTACCGGTGGTGCAGGTCAGTGCAGGGCATCCCCAAGCAGATCCTGTGTGCAGTGGGCTGCGGAGGGCACGGCGGACACTGCCGGGACGCGGCCCCTTCGAGAAAAGTTGCCCCTCGCAGGGGACATGGTTGCACTGGGGGTCCCGGCTCGGGTGGGACCCTCCTCTTCACCGCCGCTTCCACACAGCTTGGCTTCCTT
Source organism: Solenodon paradoxus (assembly GCA_004363575.1). Lineage (NCBI taxonomy): Eukaryota > Metazoa > Chordata > Mammalia > Eulipotyphla > Solenodontidae > Solenodon > Solenodon paradoxus. The sequence continues at coordinate 63,339 of RJWH01004598.1, read as the reverse complement.
TATACAGAAGCGAGGTGTCTGGGGAAGCGTGCGACGGGCATCACCAGCTTACTGGGGTGGCCCTCTCGGTGCGCCACCTGCGGTACATGGACGGGGACACCGCGCTGCGCCAGAGGACCGACGCGTTACGGGCTTGCTACGCGTCAGCCTGTAGTGAGGACGCCCTTGGCTCCGGCCGAGGTCTCCCTGTGGACAGCGGGCACCGTGCGGGAAAGCTGCTGGGGGAAAGGGGTTACTTCCAGCCCCTCGTGGAGTCCCGTGGGGTCGGCGCTTCTGTAGAAGAGGGCGCGTCCCGCCTCCAGAGCGATTCCTCCTCCTCCGAGAAAGGCGGAGTGGATTTCCGACTTCGCTTGCCGAACCCACATGAAAGCCATGTTTGTCAAGTACAGCAGCGCTGTGGGTGAGTGGCGTTGTCACAGGGCAGCACCACAGGACGGAAACGAGGGAGCTGGCGGTGGAACGTGCGTGAACGTGCAAGTAGAAGCACGACCGCGGCTAAACGTACACGGAAGTGACGTCTGAGACGCTGGCTGACGGGGCCCCTCTGGTTCCACAAGGGCAGGGGTCAGAAGCCACCCATGCCCACAGCCACCCCTTGACTGTGGGCCCCGTGTTTCTTCAGCAACCCTGGGGCCCCACTGCGTCACGGTCCCCGTAGTGTGTCCAGGGTCCCTGCAGTGCATGGCGGGGGGCTTGGAGTCCAGGCCACGCCAATGGGCTGAGCCTGGCTCCACTTGGTCCTGGTGTGACCTTGGGCTGTGACAGCCTTGCTGGGTCGGAGTCTGGAGTCTCTGCAGTGGTCACGAGAACAGTGGCCAGCACTGAGGTGCCTTGATGCAGTAGGTTCTTCCGAGATTCTGCTGCCCAGGTCCGGGAGGGCGGGCAGCGGCCCGAGGAGACGGGCGTTGGCTGCGCCGTGCCTGCCCCTCAGTGTGCCGGCGCCGGCTCCTTCCAGAACACCAAGTCCCCGAGGCTCTGGCCACAGGCGGCCTGGGGCATGGCGTCTTCCAGCACCTCCGCCCAAGCGCCTTCTTTGCACTGCTGCCCGAGGGTCAGACCTGCTGGTGCCAGGAAGCTCGGGGCTCTGCACACCTGCCAGGCACGGGCTGGACGCCAAGGGAGGTGCGTCTTGCCGCGAAGGTGAGGGGCAACTTCTTTCCAGTGAGGGGCAATGAGCCAAGACCCCAAATTCACATCGTCAGCAATTCTGCTCTCTCCAGGACTTTAGTTTCTCTTCAAGAATCATGTTAAACACTGTAAACTGGGGCTCGAATGTCATTCTGTAAGCTGATCACACGTGCCTGCTCAAAAATCGTGGGGGCGGGGGGTCTACAGTCACCCCACTTTCCATGAAGGAGGAAAATGCGGCGCCGGGCGCTTGGGAAAGGCTTGCCTGGCAGGTCCTGGCACGTAGGCCCCGCCTGGCCTCCCTGCCGCCGGGCACCTGCTCGGGGCTGAAGTCAGTTCCATGATGAGTGATAAAATTCACGTGTTCTTTATTTAGTCCATATAATACACCATTTTTTAGTTGTTTTTTTTTTTAAATTAGATAAAAGAGCATATTAAATGGCAAGTGTATGAAGTTTCTCTTCATAAACAATGTCAAAACAAAAAGTTCTGAATTACAAAATGTTAAAAAATATGTAGGTATACTTAACATTTCACCAAAGCATAAAGTTACAGATATATTCTAAAGAAAAATAATTGTGCCACTTACCTATTTTTGCTGTTTCTATGAACTTTTTTTATTCTGTACATAGGACATTTTGTACAAAATATGAGTCTACATTTTATTACTTATTACCATAGAACAAAGATACAATGTATGTACAATATTAAAAGGAAGCCACACTAAAGCCACAGTAAAAAGACACTCAGAACAGGGACATTTCTCATGTCCACATACAGCTTGGAAAGAGTGAAGGTGCAAACGTAGAGCTTTACGAAGAAAAACAGTCACCAGTTTACTGTCAGCATCACTTCTGCAGTCCGTCTGGTGCAGCGTGAACATGTGTCTACGGGTCACAGGTGCACGACGCTGGCACAGGGACTGAGCGAACGAGAAGCTTTAGTGGCCAAAACATGGACTCCTCCTCTGGTCACAGAAAACCCCTTTCTCACACCTCTTCCCCTTTTGGTGAATGTTTGTCTTCAATAAAGAGCAGAACTAAAACCCAGACAACAGAGATGGTTCTTACACGTTGAGCTTTTACACAATCACCCAGACATCGATACTTTGCTTTTTCCCTTAGGGCCGATGAGTCTTCCCCGAAACCTTTCTCGCAAACACACCGAACGTCCAAAATCAAGGCTGTTTGAGGCTCTATCAGCTAAAGACGGAAGTTCAAACAATGGTATTATCAAAATACATGAGACGCTGCTTTGTACAATAAAAAGCACCCTTTTTCCCTCAAAAGGAGAAGGCATCTAAACTTTTTTAAATTATAAATTTCATAATGGTAAAGTGGGGAGATACTTGTCAAGTTTCTCAGGAAGTGTCACTTCTCAGCAGGTGGGCCCTTCCACCCTTACCAGGACCACCTTCTGACTTAGGTGTCCCCTCCCCCAAATGATTTTCCTCCAGGACACAAGGAGACAGCCAGGGTGTGGCGGGACCGCCATGCGGGTCCCGTTAGCAACTCCACAATGTTTCACGGGCCCCCGAGGCGTCGCTGGGAAAACCCTCGTGAAGCCACACCTGCTCTTTCATGCAGTCAGACATGTGACGCTGTTAGGATATCTGATGCCAGAGACCAAAGACACAGCATCTCCTGGTGAGACTAGCAGTACACATCTCCAACAGCGTTCAGGCAGGACAGATAAGTCAACACACTGGCCACCCTGAGAGAAATGAAGACGAGACAGACACTAAGTTTACAGGTTTCTCCTCGTGCTGCTCCACCGTAACAGAAAGCGCAGTACATGCAAGCGAGTCTGGACACATAGCAGCATTTGAAGACCGATGAGAACTCAGACACCGTCTTTTCCTTATGAGGTGATTAGAGTGTGTGCTCTTTTCGAGAGAAAAGACTCGCCGGCAGCCACCGCGGCCCCAGCTCCAGCCCGGTCCCGAGGTGCCCGGCACACCTGGGGGCACCCAAGGTGCTGTGGCCCGTGCCGGGCCGAGCCCAGTGACCTCGCCCTGACCTACAGGTGTGCAGTTCCCAGAGACTCAGTGGATGAACTCGAGTCCCACTAAGCGGCAGCGATGTGGACGGGGAGGGGATCCCGCAAACTAAAGGGGAAGGCAGAATTTAGAAATTCCAACTCCGGCCCCGGCAGACGGAAAGCTCTCTGTGAAAGAAGCGTCTCCTCGGAGCCCCGGGCTGTCCACAGCCTTGGAGATATGGCTTTCGGTGCACGGACGTAAGCGGTGGGACATGTGTGGTCAGAGAAGGCGACGCCTTAGAGAACAGTGAGGATTGTCGTGCCACTCTCCCCAGGAAGCCGTGTGAGAATGCGAAAGCGAGACCCATTTTAGTGAGAAAAAAACCCAACCACCTGCGGGCGCAACGATCACGTGGAAACAATGTCAAAGTCTTAAAAACACGCCATACCTTTTAAAGTGTTCCTTTGATTTGAAAAACACTGATCTTAGAACCACCTACTTTAAACGGTCGCGCATTCCACGGGGCGCTGTGGGTGGAGGCGCGGGCGCCCCCTCAGCTCTGGTGGCTGCGCTGACTGGGGCCGGTGGTTTGGCGCGGGGGCCTGAGACTCACCATTGTTTGAACTCCTAATCTCCAGCTGAGGCGGGAGAATGTTATTGCCTACAGAACGGGGGCGCAGAAAGCTTTGACTGTGAGTGTAACTGATTTGTATGGCACAAAAAGGATGTATTTTCTACAGAATCCGAAGGCCCGGCAGCCCAGCCCGCCGTGGTCCTGGGGGCTAGCGCCCATCCTGGGGCAGCAGCCCGTCGGCTCTGCGATGAGCCTCCAAGGCGCTCTTGGTGTGGGGGTCCTGAGGCAGCTCGGATTTGCGGCGCATGAGCGGGCGGTCCTTCTTCAGATCCTTCTGGGCCTGCAAGGCAAAGGGCAGCAGTTGGCAAAGCGTGAGGTCTCCGCGGAGGCGTCACTCCTGCCGCACGGATGGGCACAAACACCTAAGGTCCAGGCGGGAGGGCGCGGCATGGAGATGAGCCCGGGTCCCCCTACCAGATGCCGCAGCAGTGCCCGGCCAGTGGGCGATCGCGGCTCGGGTCTTCGGAAGGGGGGCGTTTCGTAGAGCACACAGTACCTCCGCTTTGCAAATTAACTGGTTTTAGTAAATTCCCATAAGGAGCGGACCCTCCTGTTTCATAAAATGTTACTAAGCCTGTTCCCGGCCAGGTCCATTACAGAAGCATTTCACAAAGTGGCAATTTCCTTTGGAAGTAAATAAAAAGAATGAATGAAAATCGTATTTAAACTGGATTTAAAACTTCTGTCAAGTTTAAGAGCTACTTCAAAGGTACTGAATACACTCTGCAGGAGGGAAACGCCCTCGAGAAGCTACAAACACTGCATCTAATTATTCACATAAAATTTCATGACATTAGGGGCAAGAAAGAAAAGACCCTTCCCCACTGCATCCCTCTGGAGTTCAGACACTTTGGTCTCACGTACACAAAGAGAAGAATGTCATCCTTTGCAGGAGGACCCAGAGAACCGTGCTGCAAAGGGTCCGCTCTGGGAGTCTGCACACCAAAGAGCCCCCTCAGAACGGCAGTTGGGCCCCCGTTTTCAGGTTGGGCCATTGCAGTAACCACAGTACTTTTGAAACCGCCAGTGAGAGCATCTGAGCTGATGTGTGCGCCAGAAGACGCTAGTTTGAAACTACCCAGGACCAAGTCTTCCCTTTGTTCAGCATCTGTTCATCCCCTGACGACTGAAGGAACCTAACTAATGGCCTCTGTCTCCAGATATCTAATTCTGGTGTGATTGTGGAGTATGAGCTTCTTAGCTTTAATGAAAAACTGAAGGATTTTCAGAAGCCATACGTGAAGAGTTCACATTTTTTGCAGTTTGTGTTTCGGAGGATTCTTTGCAAAAATGTATATGAAAACAGCAATTATATCGGTTCAGAGAGCATTTCAGGATTATGTCTAGGAATGTTACTAGATTATCGTTTCATTCTGGGAAAGGCAAGAATCTTGATCCTCAGCCTCACCACCCCCCACTCCCCAGAGAATAGTGTAAGGAGAGCCCCCCACTCCCCTGGGAGACTGAGGTGCATTTTCCTGCCACCCTGAGAAATTTGGGGGGAAGTCTGCCCTGAATCTTGTCCATTCTGTGCTGAGCTGAGAAACAAGACAAAGCAAAGCAAAACAAGACCAAGGCTTTTAGATACTTGAAATATTTAATGACTGCTGAAGCAGGCACCCCAGAGAAGAGGCATTTTAATAGAGGTGATGGTAAATCGTGGTGCTGGAATCAGTAAAGGCAAACTGAGAGCACAGTCGTTAACACGAGCTTCGGAAAGTGCAGACCGGAGGGGCCTGGGCAGCTGTGAGCCACTGGCAGGTGAGGGGCTGCGTGCACAAGGGAGAGGGTGCCGGACATGCTGGCACCAGGACAGACAAGACGGCGGAAGCCTGCGCAAGACGTCTCTACCCGGGCACAGACGACTGCCTACTTGCTGCGTAACAGCAGATCTCAAGGTGAGACTGGCAGGAAGTGGTCAGGACAGGCTGGACAGGGCGCGGCGTGTTTGTACGGAGTTGAGGGCAGAGCTAGTCAACGGCTCTCATGGGACCCCGCTTCTGCCTGCCGTCATAAGCTGGGATGGCCGGGAGGGAGGGAAAGCCCCTCACGCACACACATGAACTTGTCAATTCTTTTGCTAAACACAGGAGTCTTAAGTACACATGGCGCGTTAAGAAGTACCTTCACTGGCCACTTTTCGTCTCTACACCTTCCTTACTTGCGTGGTTGACACTGCTTTTCTCCCGACCGACTGTTAAAATGAGAATTGTACACATTTTAAACGTCTCTGATATAAAAGTCATTCACATGAAATTACTAATTTTCTATGGATGTGCTTGCTATTACACGTTAGACAAGTGTCTTAAGAGAAATTCAAACTCTGGCTCTGACAGGTAAGCACGCAGCTGACTCTGGAAAGCCCAGCAGCTACACCCCATTTATACTCCACTCGTGGGAGGGGAGGGCCCTCCCTGCCACGTGCCCTGAGCCATACTCAGCTCGCTTTAAAGAAATGGGACATTAACTTTGCACAACTACAGCTAATTGACAGTAAAATGAAAAGGATACTGAAAATACTCTGAGTACTAAATATAAAAGCCCCAAAGTTTAATTTTCAGCTTTAAATTATGTTAATTTGGTCTCCAAATTATGCACATCCAAAGTTTTCCCTGTATCTCAGTATCTTCTCTTTGTTCTAGCAATCATGTTTTTGACACTTTCAGGAATAAGACTACATACATGCTTTCAAATTAACGAGTCTATTGTGTCAAATAACACACCGGAAACACCGCGCTATATTCATCTTCATCGGGAGAGGCCGAGAGTGGGGGTGGGAGCTAACTGATTGCAGAAGATTGGAAGTAGAGAAGCTCTGGTCTCCAGAGTTGTTCTGGCTATTTCACGTTAGAGCCTGCGCTTGTCATGTGACCTTTCAAATCAAACTGTCCAAATCTTAGAGAAAAAACAAGACCCCAAAGCTGGCTGGGATTCTGATTACGCTCACACCGATTTGGGTAGAACAGATGCTCTTAATGCTGCTGACTCGTAGGACCAGGGACGTGGCCCACTCAACGTAAAGGGTTTTCTGTAAGCACGTCAGTTACGCTGAGAGTTCAGTTCTAGGATCTAACTCAGGGGCACAAAGAGAGACCAGCAGGCAGACATGCTGTAGGAGTCCTTCGAGACCCCTTCTCTCTCCGCACACGTATTTACAACTGAGCGACCAGTGTCTGGGCTGCTGCCCCAGGGAGGAGCGGGCCTCTCCTCAGACCAGGCACGGACAGCAGGAGGGCTCCCGGGGGCTGCCGTCCTAAGAACTGGAGCCGCCTTTCAATGGCAGTTTGCCTGCAGATGAGATGCTGTTCGGTTTGCGCTCCCGATCGAGTTCTTCGTCTCCTACAGGGAGAGCGCGGAGTCACAGATATGACTAATGTACATGCGCGTGACCTTTCAGGAAGATTTTATTCTTTTCCTAGCTCTATCACCTATGCAAAGGAAGTCAAGAAGAAAAATCTTCCAATCCTACAACATTTAATGTTGTGCCTGGAATACTTAAGAACTTGCTCGTAAACCGACGACTTCTTTTCCGTTCCGACCTGCGGGACGGGGAACTGAGTGTGAGCTGCAGCCCGCAGGCGGGCTCCAGCAGGGCAGTGGGGAGGAGGTGCTCGGGCAGAGGCAGCAAGGCGGCCTCGCCTGTCGCGAGCCATAAAAATCAATGTGGAATCCAAAATTCCTTCCTTAGTAAGAAAACATGCGGGGTAGGAAGAGGACACTTCCATAGAGAAAAAAGGTCATGACTTGCACGACCTGAGTGAAACCTGTTCATTCCCGGAAACTGCGAGGAAACGGAGTCCAAGCAGGTGAAGTGGGACCCGAGTGTCGGCGGCTCCACGGACGGAGCGGTACCCAGCTGCAAGGAACGGGAGCAGCTCTTCGTTTATCTTCACACGGCCAGGAGCTGGCCGCACAGCTCTGGGCGTAGCTCGGCAGCCAGCTGTGGCTTGTGGTGGCCTCACTGGACAGCGCTTCTTCGCCATCTAGACGGTGTGCGGGTGACAGCACAGGCTGAGTGGTGCAGACAGTGGGCTGGGACTGGGCGGTCTCAACTGTCGCTCTGGGTAATGCCTGATTCTGTCTGATCAGGTGGCAAACGCAATTCACCCGAGTAAAATAAAACAGATAAAAACCCCACTTAATTCACTTCTGGCTGATGTGAGCACGCCCACAGTGTCTGCAGAGTACACGGGGCATCTCCGGCTCTAATGGGCACGCGGGTGGCCTCGTCAGGGCAGCAGCACTGGGAGGCTCTGCACCCGGGCAGGAGCAGGGTGCAGGCTGTCCTCTCTGGAGACTGCCTTGTCCAGGCGCCCCTTCTAGGAGTAAGATGCCCCCTTGGCAAGTGCTTCCACACCAGGGGACCCCGCGCCTGCCAGCAGAGCCCAGCTGTGCTGCTGCCGGAGAGGAAGTCAGGGTCCCGCGTGCCGGGGTGTCCCAGGGCCGGGTGGGGGGCACTTGCTGTGTGGAACTAACGAGGGGAGCTTCTGGGTCAAAGCGGACTCAGAGGGGTGAGGGTGCAAAGGACAGCAGGGCAAGATGTTACTGCGAAGCTTTTGATTTTTCGCTTGAGTTAACATTTAAAGAACAGCTAGGAGTTAGGATGATTACTGTTAAAGAAAGAAATCTCAGCTACATGCTAAACCCTTAAAAACTGTTTCCTGGGGTCTGATGATGACCTCGCAGGGGCAAGCCGACAGTGCGCCGTCCCAGCTGAGCCTGTGCACGTTTACCTGGCGTGCCTCGTCGTTCACTGCCTTTCTCAGCATCTGCACATCTTCAAACAAGGGCCCATCTGTCTCCATTGCAACCGGAATGCTCAGGGTGCTCGCTTGACTATACACTGTGTACTGCAATGCAAATGCAGAGTCACTCTCTGCCCAGGCAGAGCCTGCTGGCCAGGGTGGCTTCCCACCGATGCCGCCCGAGCCCTCTCCTGGGTGAAGCCCCTGACGACACAGTCGGCCTCCAGGGTGGCGCCTGGGCCGGGCCCTTCTGAAGCCACAGACATGCCAGCCCCACTGGGTTGGGAGCAAGCAGGCCCTCAGCACCAGACAGTCTGGCCATGCCTGCCTGTCGCCTCTGGCCTCCTGACCAGCAAAGCCCAGCAGTGGTTGCGCGTGGACTTGGTCCCAGGAGCCTCTGGCCGACCCCATGTCCTTCCTTCTCCTCCCAGCTCCCTCAAAGTGGTGCTGGCCCTGTTCTCCCATTTTCTCAGTGCTTCCCATCAGTGGTCCGACCCGTTCAGCACGCCCTCACTGTGTCTTCTCCAAGGGCTCATGCCTGGGCGCCCACAGTCCCACTGTCCTGGTCAGCGGCTCAGCCCCTGGCGCGGGCTCCGGGCTGGTCAGGCTCTGTGCGGGCCGGCTTCTGAATTGGTTCTCACGAGTGTGAGGCGGGGTGAGGCCACCCCGAGGGCTGTGCGGCAGTTACAACGAGTGATATACACAAGCAGATGGACTGGTGAGCGCTGTGCCCCTTCTCCGTGGTGGAGACGGGGGTGGGGGTGTGTGTGCTGCGAGTGGGTGTCTGAACCCCATTTGCTGATGGGGGCGGGGAGGAGGAGGAGCCTGGTCCCTTTGCTGTGGGCGCTCAGTGCCCTGGACCCTCCTCATCCACTTTGGCTTTGGGACCCCTGCCCGCCAGGCTCTTGCGGGCCTCAGAGGCTGTCCTGGAGAACGAGCTGCCCACCTGTGGGAGCCCCATGCTCTCAACATCCAGGGCGAACCCCTCAGTGCCAGCTCGTCCTGACGCTGAGCGCACCTCAGAAGAGCCCGTCTTCCATGTGTCTGCTTGGCTCACTGCTGATGCAGCCCACGGACAAGGCCGCCCCTCCCCGTCCTGCTCAGCTCGAGCCCCACCCCACATGCCTGACAGGCCCTCCTGGCTGCCCCTGACCTGCCCGGCACCAGCAGGCTGCGCATGCTCACTGGCCGCCGTACTCGTGTCTGAATGGAACTGTGCTGTGATCCCTCGCAGGCCAGGCAGGTGTGCAGCCAGAGCCTGGGCCCCTGACAGTGCTCAGCCTCCCCAGAGGAACTGGGCACTAAGTCAAGGGCAAAAGGCCTTCTGGTGGGTTAGGAACACATGTTAAAAATCCTCACTGCTTCATAACTTAGAAAAAGTAAAGCACACGTTTCAAACCCTCAACGAAACTGCCACCACTGCCGAAACAACGCGACAGAAAATTCTGCAGCACAACAGCTGTCCTGGGCCCCCCCATGCATCCTCCCACCCAGCGTCCCTCGCTCCTGCACTCCAGCGCACGCAGGTCCTCATGGGCCTAGACAGAATGCACCTCCATACCCACCAGTACGTGACACACGCGGAAGCCTTCTCGACACGTCAGGGAACAGATAGGCAATTATGGGGAATTTACCTTAAAACGTGAAGCTATAAATCAGTTGTGAGCAAGCAGACCTGAGACGTAAACCATGATTCCAACAGCCCATGATGTGCCTGACAAAATGCGACGCGCACGACTACTTGCTTTGGCCCTTCAGTGAACGGCAAGCAGCGATCAGAGCCCAGTAAAGGCTTCCTCTCCGGAGAGTGAAAAGTGAGCCGTGAGGGGTGAGCACGAGGAGAATTCACGTCAAGAGACGCTGCTCGCGGGCGGGCACGCACGCAGACAGGACAGACGGAACCGCGCGCACGAGAGCCATGCCGCGCACACGCTGCCGCCGGGGACGTTCTCAAGAGCGTAGTCAGAAGGCACACAGCTGTGCAGCCTAAAGAAGCGCAGGGGGGCGCCTGGTGGAGCAGTGGTCAGGTGCAGTCCACGTGCGGCTCAAGGCCCCAGGTGCACATGTCAGGCCCGGAGGAAACCACCAAGATGAGCAACTAAATGAAATAAATGCCTCTCTCCCCTCTTTGCCTGCTGCCCGCCTCGATTCCTGCGGCACCTTCCTCAAAGGAAGAGCTCGGGAAGGTGGAGGGAAGGGCACGGAGACAACGTGCATGTCAGAAGCGGTGCGGTGCGTGTGTCACGCACGGCGGGACCTCTTCCTCATGAGACCCCTCAGGGCCTGAGCTGATGCTGTACTGCGAGTGCCGACTGGCATGGACTGCCCTGGCACGGCTGTCGCCCTAACGGCCCCGACACATTTTGTTTCGCCATTTCCAGCAAGTGCTGGCACCTGCAGCTCACTTCCAGAGAAACCCTGTTCCCTGAGAAGGCCGCCACAGCTACCTGCCTAGGTGTGCAGGCTCACAGGCCTCTTCAAGAAGAACGTTTCTGCAGGAGTGTGACAAACACTGTTGAAAATGCTGGCTCAGAATGCGTTCCATTTCTGGTGTTTTAAGTCTCTTGATTGCAATTTTATCAACGGAAACACAAGTCGGTATGCTTTCACACACACATCTACTTTAATTGCGTGTCTGTGCATCACTTTTTATGAAATGTCACATCTGAAAACCTACACAGACCAAAGCAGATGGCACAGCACTTAGGTCTCGCTATCTGACCTTCAGCCGTTAGGGTAGTTGGGGGGGTGGGGGGTGGGCGTTGAGGAAAGATCACCGCCACTGCCTCTCGGTAAGCGGCGCCGGGTCAGCAGACCGACCCGTGGAACCAACCAGAAGGAACGTTTGCGTGGGCAGCGCACATGAAACCCAAAGACTACAACTTAAGGCCCAAAGCAGAGGCCCCAGGAGCCACCCTGAGACCGTGGCACGGGGACACTCTGGAAGGACAGGGCCCAAGCCCACCAGCCAGAATGCACCCGAACTTTCGGGCTAGGCTGCACGGGGTCGGCTGCAGAAACACTGAGGCAGTCAGCTGTCAACGGCGAAAGCTGCGTCTACAGAACGTAAGCTTAGGAAAGAGAAGAGCCACTTCACACTCTGTCAAAGGTAACTTCCTTTAAGAACCAACTTGGTATTAACATGGAAAAATCATTTGGGCAACAGCATCTGCGACATTTGTGCGAGAAAACAAATTACAAGCGTGGCCCCAAATAGAAGTTAACAGCCTAGTTTTCTTTTTACCACAGTACAGTCTTAAGTGTCATATCTTACAAAGCAGAAGGGAAAAAAGTCAGTTCTGTGGTAAAAACCGTGGGGCAAAAGAAGTATTTTTATTTCAGATATTTCCACATACAGTGTTAGTGAAACCGACCCCCATGACGGAACGAGAGTCCTCCATATAAAAATATGCTAGCAACACTTCAGACACGCTCATGTTACTCTCTTTTTTAGTACCTGGGGGTTTGCTTTGGCTAGATTTTCTATTTTAACCCATGCTTCTTCTCGTTCTTTCATTTTCAGCTTCTCTCTGAAAAACAGTAAAACGTCATTGGTATTAGTGAGGGAAACAAACACAGACAAGACACAAAGGCCCGCAGCAGGAGCCTCAGTTCCTTTGCTGCACGGGACCCACGGCTGCAGTGGAAAAGTCTAAACTAGGCTGTCCATGTGGACTTTTAAACAGCACAGTACCATTTTTTTTCATATTTCCCAACCGTCCCGTCGTTTTAAATATCAATTTTGTACCATTTTTAATAAACCAGAACCATCTTTAACGTGGGGCAAAAGCGGCAGTTGAGTTGCCCCGGGTCCAGTCTGTCGAGGGGTCAAAAGAGCCGCCGCCCCTCGTGCCCCACGTTAAGGATGGTCCTTGCCTGTGCTGACTGCGGTGGGCCGTGGCTGCTGCTGCTCCCGTCCCCAGGAAGAAACAGGAAGCTCAGGAAGAAGACTCCCCACACAGCGCATGACTGTTTGTTCAAAGGGAAAATGCTGCAACATGGTCGAGTCGCAGGTTAAGGACTGTAGGGGGTTATATCTGGTACCGTGGGGTTATCTCTGGCACCGTGGGGTTATTTCTGGCACTGTGGGGTCATCTCTGCACTGTGGGGGCCACTGGGCATTTCTGGCACTGGGATGGTTAAAGCAGCATGTGCTTTAGGCACAACATTTACAGTGGGGCATATACGGGCGCCAAATTTGGTTTTCACCTAAGGTGCCAAAATCCTTGCACCAGCCCTGGCTGTATGAAGTCCCACAGGACCACGTCATTACTATGTGATCTTCGATAGGCATCACCTAGTACTTACTTGTTGCGGCCTGGCTGCTCTGCTCCTGCTGGATTGTTCCACCCTCTCCCGTCTCCCCTTGGTCACAGAACCTGATTTTGCCATCCAAGTGTCCTGTTTTTATCTGAAGGACATGGTCAGCCTAGTGTAAAGGGAAAAATAAGCTGGCCTGTCCTGGTAGCCTCGTGTGTTAATCCACTTTGGCACAGTCCATGCACACCGCAAGGTCCCTGGTTCAAGACCCAAGGGTGAGGACAAACAACCAAGATGAGCTAAATCAAGTTCTCGCTTCCTGCCTGCTGCTCGCCTTCATTCCTGCCTGTACTTTCTTTTTTCAAAAAAGCAGCTAAAACTCTAACATGTCAAAGAGTGTAAGTGTCTCTCATGTGCAGCCCTCCCCGCTGTCAGTGAGCAGCTCGGATGCCCAGACAGAGGCGCTGCACTAAGGATGCCTGCGACCATCGCTCGGTCCCCATTTTTAGATCCAGGAAGACATGCTCCTGGTCTCTTGGGTCCCCCTCAGAAGGTGAGAGCAGCAGTGCCAGGAGCTGTCGTCTAGACCCTGGCTCAGCTCCAGTGACAGAGGACACACGGGGTGAAGATTTAAAGATGCCACCCGAGTCTCCTATGTCACTCACACGCTGTCTACATCTTTGTATCTCACTGCCTTGTCCTTTCTGTTGGGCCCAGAGGGCGGGATCTAGGCTCTGCGCTCACCGCTGTGGCAGAACCTAGAGCAGGGCCTGGCAAGCAGTGCCACGTGCCTCACTGCAGGTGGCTACTGGGTTCAAGTTCTTCCACCTGAGTCAGCTTGTGATGAGCAGCCAGACTGCCCTGACTCTGGTGCTGTCACCTGGCTAACCACTCACGTCATTAGCTCAGTCTTGGTCAGCATGGTTCCCGGACTGTCCTGAGCACCGAGGACCCTGATCTTGAAAGGACACCGGCTAGTTTCCGGAGATGCCGTATGAGATAAGAATACCACGGCTGTGCCAAGAGGAAGGCTCTTGTTCTCATATGAAACCTCCCACACGTGCCAGCACGATACAGCGTCGAGAAAGTGCCCGAGAAAACGGGCTCCCGAACGTGTTGCCGGGAGCATGAGCGCCAACAGTGACCTGCTCTTGGCCAGGGTGCCCTGGGTGCAGCTTGCATTTGCTCTCCAGGTGTGAAAGGCCTGGCTCTGCTTGAGAAAGACAAAGCAGCGGGGCAGGGGGGGTCAGGATGAAGCAGCCCTGCAGAAAGTGTGACCTGAAGGTGACTGACTCACTTTAGCTTCTCCGCTTTGAACTGCTGGGTGCAGTCGTCGAACAGTTTCTGGTTCATCTCCATGAAGAGCTTCAGTGCGTTGTAGATCAAGCCGTGAATGGTCCTGTCAACAAAGTCCGAGCTCAGAAGGCGGCATCTTTCGGAATCTCCGCGTCCTCTCCCACACCAGGCTCTCCCAGCGCCCTCTGGCCCCAGGGCCCGGCCTCAGTGCCGAGCGGCCTCTCTCTTTGTCCCCCAGCGGCGGGCGTACATGTCCGCACCGCAGGCCACGTCTACAGTCCTGGAGAAAGTGGCCAAAACCCCCCTTGCCTGGAGACCAAATAAAAGATGCGGAAATTGGACACATGTAATTGAGGGGCTGAATCACATAGAGGACAAAACAGAAACGTTGTATTTCCTGTGTCAGGCCCTATCCACCTCTCTGAGGACAGCAGGTTAGTTAACAACACGAACACAGAGCATTGGGAGGTAGGTGAACCTAGAGGCCATCTTAGTTGGACTTGGCTCCTGGGCTCTGACACGCACCCAGCACAGCTGCTGGGTCAGCGCACACCCACACTGGCCGCATGGAGCCCGGCCGCACGGAGCCCAGCCGCCACGGAACGTGAGCAGCACAGACACAGACGTTAAAATCAACAGCAGGGAACTGCCTCTGTTGTCACTCCTTTCTAATCCTTCCAGTAAAATCCTGATCCCACGCCAAAAACGTATAGAACGCTTCTTTCTAGGCGATGGGCAGGGCTCTGACGTGGTCAGTATCCCTGCTGACCAGCCACTTGCACTGTCACAGAGTTTGTCGTCATTGCTAAGCCCTAGAAAACGACGACCATTAAGAAGACAAGCCTTGTTGGCCAGCACATCAGCTGTTGACCAGACTGGTCTCTGCTGGTGGCGACTCACTGTCCCCTTGGCCAGCCAGGTGCCAGTGACTACTGATCTGACCTGAGTCCACCCCCACAGGGGAGGGTGCTGCAGGCCCAGCGCTGTGCAGGGCGCCTGGTCACTGCAGGCGCAGGTGGTACAGTGTTATCTCATTTCAGAAAAGGACACTGGGCGACAGGTGGACGGTGGGGCGGCGCAGAGCCCTGACCAGCTCGGGACACTGGGCGGCAGGTCAGGATGCAGGCTGGTCTCGCTGTCATGAACAGAGACAGGACTAGACAGCGTGGCTCTGCTCTTCCTGCTCTGACTTCATGGTCAGCAAGTGCAGGGCAGGAAGTGCGGGCCAGGGGGACAAATGACACGTGCCCACGTCTGAGACAAGCTGAGTCCTGTTCGGCTCTGCGCGACCACATGATGCCCGTCAGTCACTTCCTTTACGCACACGTGCTGCGGGTCCCTGCTGGAATAGAGCTCTGGGGACCAGAGCGGGGCCTGAAGCCCCTGCCATGGCGGGATGGCGGCACCGCCACAGGCTTCTGCTGGTCAGGCGGCAACGTGTCCAGACGAACCTCCCCGTCCAGAGAAGCCACACAGGCGACACCTGCACCCCCAGGGCCCGCAGGCGTGGGTGTGACGCGAGGCTGCGTGCCAGTACGCGCACACTCACTTGTTCCAGTGGGTCTTGGAGTTGCGGTAAAGGGACGGGAACATGATGGGCAGGATCCTGGCTGCGTTGTCGCTGATGAGGCTCATGATGTACTCATTGTTCCAGTAGTACAGCGCCCGTTCCGCCACCTGTGGGATGGGGCAGGCAACACTGCGCTGCAGCCGGCGCGTGGCTCAGTGTCCCCTCCACGCTCAGAGCCCCACAGCCCCGCGGAGCCTTCAGCCCTGCGCGTCGGCTCTCCATCTGTCCGAAAGCACCTGCGCTGGGCGCCGACGGCGCTGTAAGAGGTGGCGTAGCACGCACCCTTGCAGAGGCCCTGGGCCACATAATAGAGCCATCGGGTCCTGTGGTTGGATGCCCCCAGGTGGGGAGCTACCGAGAGTCTGCCTCCATGAGGCATACGCGCCAGGAGACCTGCCCAGAACCGGGGTCCCGGATATGCCTGTAAGGAGGGTGGGGCGGCCATCAGTGCAGGGGTGGGCAGGTGGGCGGCAGCTGAGACCCTGTGAGTGAAAGGGTCAGTTGAGGACTTCTCCCTTTCTGTCATTAAAAGTGTTACACAAATGGGAAGAGGAGTGAAAAGGGACCATGTCCACCCACCTAGACCCCATGTCACCTCTGTCCTTGGCCGCCTTCTGCCCCCGCCCCGTGTGCACACCCTACTGACCGAGGGTCCACTGCGGTCGTTTGGATGCTTGCCTGCCCCGGACCAGTGCGCACCCGAAGAACAAGGTGTTCCCCATGTGACCGCACGGCGTCACGGCACCTGGTTCTGCTCTGAGAGGAGGACCAGGCTTCTCTGCTAAGCTCACAGCCTTCTGGGGACAGATGAGGTCGGGGGCACTGCGTGTGACAGCGATGTGAGGGTATGTGTGCCTGTATGCGCACGCAGGCGCGGACGGTGGTGGCGCCAGGAAAGCCTCGGAGGTGGCGAGCTGTGCAGAGCAGGGGCGAACTTGCGAAGGGGAGCGAAGGGCACAGGCGGGGCAGGGTGCGAGCTGAGAACGAGGTGTCGCAGCGTTAACGCCTCCGGGAGAACCCCTGCCTGAGCGCATTGCTATGTTTCGGACAGTTTGGACACGTATCTGAGGGTGACATTTCAAGCTTGAATTAGAAATAAGAGGTTTAAGATGCTTAAGGGATTCAGCTGGAATTTGTCTTCAGTTTTTAACATGAGCAATTTTTTTGATGAAAAATGAGAAATTTAAGAACGAGCCACATTAAAATGACAGGTTTCCTCTGCCCATTTCTTCCCCAGTGGCTCACGCTGAGTGTAGACACTATGCCCGTCCTAGTTCTGAATGTGAGCACTTTGGGAAGCTCTAAAATGACTTGGCATCTGCAGCACAAGGCCCGTATGAGCACAGGCCCCTCTACTAACACCTCGTCGGGCTCTGCCCGACCAATCCCGACCCTCTGGACAAACAGGGCTTCGTTCTCTCCTGTCACTTGCTGTGCTTTTTGGCCTGAAATTTGCAGATGTCATGACCTTTGCTCATATCCCTCCTCCAGGCTTGTGGCCTAGCTGGTCCCCCAGGAGGGCTGCACCTGCGCTCCTGGCACCCGTGGGCCTGCCGTGCTGACATCGGGCTGTCTGGGGGCCGCCGGCTCTCGGGGGGGCTTTGCTTGTTGTCGCCTGGATTCTTACTCTGCTTGGGAACCTTCAGTGATTATCTGCTCAATGACACAAAGGAGGGTGGGCCAGGCCATCAGAGGAAAAGTCAGGCTACAAGCCAGCGGGAAGGGGCTGAGCTTTGAGGAGGGCGTTGGGAAGAAGGCGCAGGGGTGTGCTGACCCTTCTCTTGTGTAGCAGTCAGCAGTGGCGACAATCAGGTTAATCTCTGAAGAGGCACGGGGAAGAGGCCACATCAGAAACGAGCCTGTGCAGGCGAGGGGTCCCCAGTGGGAGGTCGTCTGTGCCACTGGCCATGTAGGCGTGGCGCGTGGGAAGACACGGACCGTGACACTGCTCACATGAAGCCCGTGAAGTGAGTCTCACTGACAAGCACATTTTCAGTCACAGACAAGGTGCTGAAGTGTGCTTTGTAGAGTTTCAGTCTTAGCATCTGATTTCTGAATGACAGTGAGACAAAGAACCTGCAGTTTGTGTTCAAGTGCCCTGCAGTGCATGGGAGCCTCCCACAGGGCCCGCGAGCCCCGGCCTGCGTACCTGGAAGTGGGGGCTGGACACGCACTTGGCCAACTGCCGGAAGAGAGGCTCCATGATCTTCACAAATTCTGACGGCTCGATCACGTCCAAGATCTCCTCCAGCTCGTTCAAAAACATGACTTCCTTTGGACTGTGCGTCTTTGGCCAGTATTTGAGGAGTGCCATCACCACCTATGAAACAGAACGCAGGCCAGCTGACGTGGATGCCCGCCAGAGGGCTCATAGCTTTTCTTGTGACACCGTGCCCACGGCCCAGCCACAAATGAGGGCACGTGTGCTCCTCGTGGAACCATCCAGCGCATCCGCCCACGGTTTAGAGAAACTGAAACAGGGTGATCTTTGAACACCGCATAATCACGATTTCAGCTGCCTGGCCCACTCCCTGATCAACCACCATTTCAGTAAGGGTCAGGCCTAGGAAAACGAATGACAAAGACAACACAAGAGCAGACCTAGAGCTGAGAGAGAAGACATGCGTCCCCACGTGCCTACGTTTCTGTGCAGCTGTCCCAGTTTCAAAGCTGCAGACAATGGCCACATCTACAAGCTACTGTCTCAGGCACGTACCTGCACACACACATCTGTGTGCACAGCCACCCTGCTTTCAACAGATTCCGACAGCCGACCGTGAAGGGAGCTGGTCTATCAGCTGGCGGGCCCCAAGATGGGCCCCCGGGGCGCCTCAGGGACCAGGACACAAGCCTCCGGTCCTGGCTGCAGTGAGGTGTCCACCTCAAGAGACCACGTGCGACTCCTGGTTTGTGGGTGCGGGGGTTCGCTCCTCGTCCAAGTCAGACAGACAGACAGCACATCTCCTTGGCCTTTCCTGGGAGTTCTCACAGTCACAATGCCAAAGATGGTCACTAGACCATCAGGCTCAGCTCAGTGCAGACTGCTAACATTTCTAGGGTTTTGCTCTCTTCAGTCTAACAAGTGATGTGACCCAGACAGGCATGTACACACATGTGCGTACAAGGGCAAGGAGACCCTGCCCACGGAACTGGACAATCTCAACCCGGTCCTTCAGAGCCACAGCCCCACAGGGCAGCCCCGTGCCCCGCCCCGCCCCCCCACCGCGAGGGTCACTGTGGGTGTCGCCTCCGCTGCAGTGCTGGTGCTTCCGGCACTCGTCTCCAGCTATGAGCCCGCCCGGCTCACGGTGCAGCGGGCAGTCTTGTCTTCATCACTATGGTTCAAAGACAAGTAGGGGTGGCACCCTGGCAGGCCAGTGCTTGGGTCTGCCACCTCCGGCCGGAGGCAGTCACGTACATCCCAAGAACTCGGGTCTGAGTGCTGGGGCCAGCGGGTGGGGACAAGCGAGGTGAACAACTGAAAATAAATCAGGTGTTTCTTCCTCCTCTCTTCCTGCCTGCCTACTCACCTTCCTTTTTGCTGCACTTTTCCTTTAAAACAAAACCAAAAAAAAAAAAAAAAAGGTATTTAAAAGCATGTTTAGAAAGGATCTACTGTGATATCTTTAGTGTGCAGGCTGCTGGATAATTTTTATGATATGACATTTATAAACGCCAATATTTGTAAAACAGAAGTGCTCCCTAGTTTTGAAGTTTGACCAAAAAAACTGCACAACATGACTTTAAATGGAATTATTTAAAGAAACACACTGTCCAGGGATTTCCCGCTTTGCTCACAGAGAGCGCCGAGTACACACAGTGATATGGGTTGGAGCCACGGTTAAGAGTACAGATTATCACTTCATCAAATCCAATGTGCCTTGTCCCTCGTCAACTGGAACTTTACCAGGAAGCACATAACTCTGCCAGCTGCAAACACACCTGCCCTTGCTGTCCCGCGTCTGAGTGAGGCTTGGTATCTGGAATCAGTCACGCCTGGACGACTGCACTCTCTGGCACGACCTGTGCTCAGTGCGCGACTGTCCACGCTCACAGCTCACAGCGTTCTGCAGGACAGGGTGTCTGCCCGCTGCCGGTGTGGGTAGAAATCCAAGCTCCCTCGAAAACCCAGAGGGCTGCCTGGCTGGAGGGCTACAGGGGGCTGTAGAGGCAGGTGAGCCGGGTATGCCAGGACCTGGAGCCTGGTGGCCCTGTCCTGCCTGGCCCAGCAGGAGAAAGAAGCCTTCCCAGCCGGCCAGGAGGGGAACTCTCGGCCTAGAGACAGGCAAGAGAAAGCAACAATTTGCTTCTGAGAGCCACTTGATGAGACCGACCTCGGAGCACAGAGGGGCCTGGTGTGTGCTGTGTCCAGAGCAGCAGAACAGCAGTGTGCAAATGAAATATCTTCATTACAACAGGCTCACACTTTAAAAAACCTGGAGCCAGGGATGTCTGTGGTGGCTCAGGTGGTTGAGACACCTGGGGTGTGGAGCAGGCAAAGCCCAAGGATCCAGGTTTGCTGCCCAGGACTGGGGAGGAACTAGAAAAAAATCCCGAGCCGTGCAGCTTTAGGAGCCTGCGGGCACAGAGCTGCCCTCCCGCGGTGGGGCTGCACTGGCGCCGCGTTACGGCCAGCGCTCACCGCGGAAGCCAGCCTGGACAGCCTGGGCGCCGTCATCACACAGGAGTCGCCGGAAGGTATCAGGAAGATGAGGGTCTGAACTTCAAAGTACAGAAACCCAATCTCTGCCTCGAGGGTGCTCCTTCACTGTCAGTGCTGGGGGACAGGAACGATGAAGCGGTGCTGGGGGAGAGTGGGCCCTGGCTGCACCCGCTCCTCTCGGACTGGAGGACCCCACAGGCCAGCACGTACCAGCCCCTCCTGACACCGTGAGGAACGCACACGTGGAGTTGTGTTAGCGTTACCGGGGGGGAGTTCGAAAAGCCCACACACTTTATCTGCTTTCCTCTTTGCTTTATTAGAGAAAGGGAGGGAGAGCGCGGAGGACGAAGCACGTTTAAGGAAGAAATCAAGGAAGAAGAGGTGAAGGCATTTGTATTTATTTTGCTGTGGGTTCCCCTGGGTTTCCTATGGCCCAAGTCCCAGATGCTGACTTAGCGCCTGAGCCGGCCATGGGTCAAACTTTACCCACAGTCCCACTGCTTCCGGTAAGGAGAAGAGGGCCGACCTCAGTGAGCCCTGCTGAAGCAGGGTTAGGAGCCAGGCTCAGGCCGACCACGGAGGGGCCTGACTGACAGAGAAAGGACCAAGTCTGGGACATTGCTGGAGGGCTTTTTGGTGGTGAAGACAGTGTGACATCTGGGGATTTCAAGACTCACTGCAGAGAAATGTGCACGAAGGAAATCATAAGAGAAAACTCGGGACGCCTTTTCCATCTTCCATGTTTTTCTTTCCCTTGTTATTCTGCGGTGGGAGGGGGCAGGGTGTGTGTGAGAATGTAACGCGGCGCACCCTGGCAGTGTCAGGTCAGTCACCTGCGCAGGTCGAAGGACACAGGCATGCACCCCCGGGGTCCAGTCCCGGGTTCGGGGGACGCATGCAGTGGGAACAACTGCAGACAGTGAAGCGTTTCTCCCTCCTCTCTGCCTGCCTGCCTGACTGCACCTGTCCTTTAAGAAAAAAGTACGTCCTGATCCAGCAGCGTCTCTCGCACAAGCCCCGCCCTTCAGCTGGGAGAAGACGCACGTACAGAGGACTCGGCACAGGCTGCCACACAACAGAACTACTGGCTTCACTGTTGGAGTTGCTGGGTCCTCTCTCCCTGCACGCTGACCAGAGTGGCTGCCTGACCTGACACACGGATCCGGCTTACTTCCTGAGGGCTTCCAGAACTGCAGCCGGGTGGCAGCTGGTGGGTGATGCCAGGAGTCGCGCCTACAACTTAAAAGTTAACGAATGCAGCGATGGAGACAGTTTAACTTGAGAATTTCAGCTCAACAGCATTTCTGAAAACCACAATCTGTGACAGACAGGGAGAGGGACAGAAAAGACTCAGGAATGACGGTATATAACTTTCATTTTTTTTTTTTAAGGAAAGGTGCAGGCAGGAAGGAAGGCGAGCAGGAAGGCAGGAAGAGAGGAGGAAGAAACGTTTCTTTTTATTTAGCTGTCCACACTGGTTGTTTCCCTCTGGGCCGGGACTGGAACCCAGCGGTACGTGGCCTGTGTCCTTCAGAGGTGACTGACCTAATCGCTGCTCCACAAGGGTGTGCCAGGCTTTCCTATTCTAACAGTAACCTTGATAAGAGTATTCAACAGTAAAAAAGCACCCTATTAAAAAGCATCAAAGACATTTCTCCAAAACACACACGTGGCTGATAAGATGCACTTCGCTCATCATTAAGGAAACAAAGGTACATCATGCAAGACGCAGCGCAGCGCCACCCACAAGGAGGGTGACCGTCCGAGGCGGGACGCAGCCAGCGCTGGTAAGGCTGTGCAGACACCGCCGCTTGGGGCCGGTGGCAGAGGGGACGGGGCAGCTGTCGTAGAGCACACTTCAGTGGACCCTCAAAAAACTAAGCACGGAATGACTGGACAATTGGGTGGCTCCCCGTGTGTCTAGCCTTGGGGAGCTGACAGCTGGGGCTTGGGGACAGAGCCATGTGCTGTGTCACCACAGCGACAATCGTGAGAGCTGAAGGGGAACCCACCCAGAGAGACGAAGCCTCGGTGCACGATGAAGTTCTAACATCTGCTGAGTCCACCTCGCGGGGCCTGATGGGGCCTGATGGGCACGCTCTCAAGACAGAGAGCAGAGGCTGAAGGGCAGCCGGGGGGAGTCACTGCTTACTGGGGATGGAGTTCCCACTGGGAGTAAAGACCAAGTTTTGGAAAGAGCTGAGCAGCTCTGTGAATTTCATTAATGCACCCTGGACTGCACTGGTTATTTCAAATGGCTAAATACTGCAAATCTTCTGTTCTATGCATTAGATCACCATTACAGACATTAATCATACACCGAACCCGCTGAAGCGGTCACTCCAGATGGGGGCACTCTATCTCAAGAAAACACACCCGAGGCTTAGACTGCACCTGACATGCCTGACTTTCATCGAGGCTCCAGCAGCCTCTGTATTTTTTATTCCGATAACCTGTCAAGAGGTAGGACATCGGTGCCCCTGCTGGAGTGGGGCCAGACTGTCCACACGCAGCCCCAGGACCCGGGACAGCGTCCGGGGTGGGTGGAAACAACATAAATAAAACACACAAAAGCATCTCTCCTCCTCCTCGCTGCCTGCCTGCCTCTGCTTGCCTTCATTCCTGCCTCCACTTTCCTCTAAGAAAAACAGCATGTAGAAGTGCACCGCTGAATGGCAGTGGGACGCTGCCCATGGCGCAGCGAGGGGCGGGCAGCACGACCCCGCCCGCGGCCCTCGCCAGGAAGCCCGACTGCAGTCATGTAAATGTGAGGCAAGCGCGTGTCAAACCACACACGGTGCCACAGCCATGACCGCCCCCGCGTCCTGTGCAGCCAGCTGCAGTGAGTAAAACAGCTGAACTCGCAGCTCGGGGAGAGGTCAGCCTGCTGTCGGCTGTCCGCGCGTGGGAGGAGCGTCTGCGGGCCCGCGAGCCCGCCCCCTTGGGTACTCACTGGCTCCGTGAGGGTGCTGTCCTTCTCCAGGAACTGCACGACACAGTATGCCAGCTGCAAAGGAAGAGCGGGAGAGTCAGCCTTCCCTGACATGGAGCGGGCCCCTGAGGAAATACTACGCTCTCTCCCCCGGAGACCCGCAGGTGGCACGCGGGGCAGGGAGGCAGCAGCAACACCCAGGGACCGCTTTGAAACCAACTCCCAGGCAGCCCGGACGGGGCTACCGGAGGCCTTCTGGAGTCAGTGCTGCACGGGGACCGGACGGCCGGGAATGGCCAGCAGCGGGCCCAACGTGGAAGGATCAGATGAGGGAAAACCCAAATGAGCCTTGTGAACAGAGTCAGCTCACCAGCTGGTCCCCACTTGCTGACCACGTCTCCAGTCTAGTGTGACTAGACCGTGGTAGTTTTTTTTAACAACCCACCGCTTTGAAACACAAACACCTCTTCATCAGTCGCTTCATTGGCAACAACACTGAGGCGGTCCGGCCCCACTGAGAACCGCCGGGACCTGCGTCGGGCTGGATACTCCCTCTTCCTGCCTATACCCGTGTCTGAAGTCTCCAGACCACAGACTTGTCTGCTTTCCCTCAGGAGTCTCTGTCCCCCGCCCGCCTGCCAGGGGTCGCCAGGCAGCAGGAGGCGGGTAAAGCCCGCAGGCCGGTGGCCACCTCACCTGGGGGTGGTAGACGCTCAGAGACTTCACTTTGTGCAAAGGCAGCAACACCTTCAACAAGAAAACCTTGTGCTCTTCTTTGAGTGGTAAGGCAAATCCGTTAATTATACTGTGGAAACAGAAGTTGTTCTGTGTGAGTATTTATAGACGCCAGATTAAAAAAACTCGGTTTTGTTTTCAGCAAGGAAACTGGCAAAAAATACATTTTGTCAGAAAAAGGAGGGTATCAGCAGAAATGATGAACACTACACACCTCCAAGGGAGCACAGACACTGCAACTCTAATTACCAGATGATTTTCAAGTCTGGCTGAGAGGGCATTTCCCAGAAGAGCAGGAGCCCCACGGGGCTTGGGGGAAGGACCCCCAGTTCAGCACCTGCCCTCGGCCTTCTCCGACTTTAGGAATTCACTCTTCCCGAGAATTACGGCTTATCACTCTCGAGCCGGCAGCGCAGACCTGTGTGCAGCAGGGCGCTGACTGTCAGCAGGAAGCCAGAGGACGGTGTGCAGCGAAGGACACGGTCCTAAGCTGGAAACCCAAGTCTGTCCAGCCTCCCCAGCTCATCTCCGCAGTTCAGGAACCAGGGCAACGCAAGGCAGCGCTACTGGAGCCACAGAGAACCTGGTTTCTCAGCTGCCCCTCTTGGCTCCTGAGCCCTGCGTGGGGCAGGCTCATTCCCGTGGGAACCTTTGAGACCAAACACCTCTCCTACAGGAGACAGGTCTGCCCTGGTGTGCGATGACCCGGACTGTGCTGGACACCACAGCGTCCCTGCCCGGCAACACGGTGGGGGATGCGACGACCTTCCGGTTCCACGGACGAGGACAAGCAGAGGGCGGTCATGCCGAGGTGTCCAGCCAGTCAGGGCCGAGAGCACCTGGGAGGGCGAATTCTCCGACTAGCGCTTTTCTGGATGACATCTAGAAGAGCTGGGAGGCTTTTCTCAGAACTACCCACGGGCAGGCCCACAGATCCACCAGGCAAATGTCCCTGAACAAAGATGGTGCGCTCACAAGCTGCAGGAATGCCAGGTTCCCGCACTGCGGGCTCCTCAGCGGCCCTGGCTGCTGATGTGCTGAACCTCCCGCAAGGAAGGCATCGCAGAAGCAGCCCTTCCAGGCCGTCTGGAAGCTGCGGGCTCTGGAAGAACGGGCTGGGGGCTGCTATGAAGTCTACGCCCCACTGACTTCAAAAATGCTGTCAAGACCTGCACGCGGACTGAGATGATAACACGTCTGCAGTGCTAACCACTGTAAAAGGAGACGGGGAGATTTATAAGAGCAAAGCAATCTCAAGTATTAGCGTTTTTTACGGATACCCCAAAGGCACCAACAATGATCTATTCTTCCAAGGGTCAAATACAAACTGTTTCATGTAACTATTTTTAATGCTGCCCTTGAGGAAATCATTGGAATCGTGTTTGCACAGCAATGCCACCCAGTCTGCGCTGGCCCCACACGTGCGGCGGCAGAGGGCCGCTCTCCTCCTGCACACTGACCCCTCCCGCGACGGGAGGCGGCACCGAGGCTCCTCCAGGGGTGGTTGGACCCACCTGCTCTGGGGGGGCGGCTGCATCAATGCACAGGATGACTGGGCTTAAATCCCGTTGAAAGCCATGTGCTACCAAGAACAGAGATGACTCACCTTCCCAATATTTCCAGCAGCTCTGCTATGCCGTTGTGATGCTCTGTTTCGTAAATAAACCTGGGACAAGGATTTGTCAGTTAGAACTAGACATGAAGCAGCAGCAGGAAAGACTAAAATGCTCCGAATACAGAGCAACGCTGCTGGGAAGACCATTGTGCGGCCAGGCCCGGGAAGAGATGCTGCTGCGGGGACGCCTAGGTGACTGCCCGGCCACCTCCGAGGCTCCAGCTTGAGGACAAAGCTCAGGTTCACCTAAGTTTCCCCAACGTTTTATTGAAAACGTTTTCACATGTAACAGAAGCCCGCATCTCACGGTGGGCACCAGAGCTTCAGCCCCCCGACTTAACAGTGAACGGCGCCCCGGCTGCCTTTGAGCAGCCTATCCATCCAGCTCCGTCCTCCCGGTCATTCATTATCCAGCTTTTTTTTGTCCCGTTGCGTTTCTACAGGAGCTGCCTTCTGAAAATTTAAAGCCTCTGTTACTAACACAGCTTCTGCCAGATTTCTGTAGATGGGGCTTCTTACCACTGGGCCTTACACTACTGTGCCGACACCCACGCCTCCTGACACTGCCTTCCGTGTTCCACTCTAGCGGGAGTGGCCGGGAGCAGACCTTGGGGCTCCTGTGGGGTCCTGTGCCGTCAGCTTGCAGAAAGGGACAAGGACTTAAAGACACTGCGCTTGTGCGGGCCCGGGCCTGGCATGTCTGATGCTTGAAACACATCTGTGGCATAAGCTGGGACCAACGAGGGCCAGGGAGTGGAAGAGGAATCTGCCCTCCCCACAGGAGGCCCTGCAGCCCCCGCCCTGCTCCATCTACACGGCACCCACGCCTGACCGTGTATGAGGCATGAGCGGCAAGACCAGACAGCAATACAGGCCAGTGGCCACAGTGAGGACCGGCCCCGAGGGGAGCCTCCCCAGACACACCTCACCTCCAGCCCCCACCTCACAGAAGTACCCACTGCACAGGCACAGCTGTAAGGTGGCTTTTGCTTCTCTGTCTGTGCCCCTAAGGCTGCTCAGCTCCGGGGTCACCCAGAGAAACCTGGTGTTTATGTTAACCCATCTGCAGCACGTCAGAGAGCAGTAAGTGTGGTCCTTGCTGCTTGTCCAGGAGATAAAAGGGCAGAGGCCACAGAGGAGCTGGGACTCTGCTGAGCTGGTGCTGCCTGTGGGTCTCCTGGGCCTGTCGGCCCTCTAACTCCAGAGAGGACAATGTGTCCCCTCCCTCTGACTTGCACTCGCTGTTTGACGGACACAAAGCACAGACTCAGTCAGTACTACCAACGGTCTGGCCTGCGTATGAGCAGCTTCCTCTCTGGGCTGTGACAGCCACCACCCAGGCCAGTGCAGCTGCGCTGGTCACCAAGGGCAGGGGAGGCATTGCTGTCATCCCAGTGGGAACCCCTGGATGGTCCAGCCTCCACAGTGTTTGGGCACAGGCGTGAGCCGCCCCAAGCACCTGGCCGTCTAGCTGAGCTCGCCAGCACAGCCCGGCTGAACGCAGGCTTAACAATGCCGAGGAGGAGGAGAAACTGCAGAAAGGACTGAATTCCACATCAGCACTGACGGCGGCACTGTGTGGCCCCACCGTCTCTGTGGAGGAGGAGGAAGGCTGCAGTGGAGATGCCGACCACTGAGGGGATCCTGGCAACAGGGGACCGGTGCACGTGCGCTGGCAAGACAGAGAAGGCCTGCGGAGAGGACAGAGGCCACACTCAAGCACTGTGCACCTCGAGACGTGAAGGAAGCATGTGCACAACTTCTGGGTAAGAATCTAAATACCTCAGTTCTTAAGTTAAGGTTCAGGGAGGAGAGATTTTCGACTTCTTCCCACAGGGGTCACCTGTGATTTGCTACCTGAACAAAAGCTGCGCATTTCCCGGAGCCTACTTCGGGCAGGACTGGATCTCAGGCCCAGAAGCTGGGGTTTAAGTGGCGCTGGGACTTGCAGTTCGCATAGTTTGCATGCTGCGTGACACGTAGGAGACGTGGCGTCATACCTTAGTATGCCTGGCCCGGGCTCCGTCATGTGAGCGGGACATGGTGTGTTCAGTGTGGAGATGGCAGAGGGACAGGACCTGATGCCCAGGGACAGGACAGAGATTCAGTGCTGGGGAGGAGTGCGAGGAGGGAGGGCCTTAGTTGGGGCTGTTTCTGTGTCGGGCCCGTCACCCTCGCTCCGTCTGCAGGGCTCTGCAACACCGACTGCCCTGCCCGCCTCCTCACTGCAGAACTCGGGCCCTGACCTCATAGCACAGACACTGCATGTGTGCCTGTCACTGCTGGTTGTTGGTCAGCACCACGAGCTGGAGCCAGGGCCTGAGAGGAGGCCTTCCAAGAAGTCAGATTTGTAGAATAAGCCTGAGTGAGCTTCCCAGGGACAAAGAGGAAATTACGCTGAGTCAGCCATCCACACTTTCCGGTGCCCGCGGGGCTGGCACGATGCTGGCACGGGGTGTATGCTGAAGCAGACTCAATGCCCCACCCGCAGGGCCAGTCCATCTGCCAAACTGAGGAGGCTTCCCTGCTGGTGTTTCTGAGGTCTGGGAGGTTCAGAAGGGCCACAGCAAAGAATACTGGGGGACTCGACAAGGCTGCCAGGGCACTGCTATGAGGCATGGGTAGAGGCTGCAGGGAGGACCTGTCCACCTCAGGGCAGTGGCAGAAATGACAACTGGCGGCTGGAGGGGCGTGAGGGGACAGAGGGTCAGTGGACACCGGTGGGAATGTCACACGGGAATCTGTGTGAGCCGAGGGGCCGTAACCTCCAGCACGTGGACAAGATGGCTTTCATGACCGGCTTTCCAGCCAGTGTCCGCGGTCCAGCAGGGCAAAGAGAGGTGGCAGCTGAAATGCTGCCTGGGGTCCTCACGCTGCTTCCAGCAAGGCCTGCTGAAATGGGGCCCCACTCTCATGCAGGCTCTCAGACCGCCTGAGAGGTCCTGGAGAGATCAGGTCCTGGAGAGGTCTCCTTTACTGAGACCTGGGGAGGACAAGGGGGCTCAGGGAAGGAGGGAGCCAGCTTCAGACAGTGTGGGCAGTTCACCCACATTTCAGGTGGTCAGGGTGACTGACATCACAGTAAAAATCGAAACAAAGGAAGATGTATATGGTAAGGAGCCAGGGGAGGGCCCATCGGCTATAGAGATATGGGTGTACAACTGGGCCACAGCAGGCAGCACGGGCCCCAGGCGGGCAGCACGGGCCCCGGCGGGCAGCACGGGCCCCAGACGGGCAGCACGGGCCCCGGCGGGCAGCACGGGCCCCGGCGGGCAGCACGGGCCCCAGACGGGCAGCACGGGCCCCGGCGGGCAGCACGGGCCCCAGACGGGCAGCACGGGCCCCGGCGGGCACAAGCATGGAAAGAGCCCTCGCTGACCCTCCAGAGGAAGTAACAGGTGGGACAGTGAAAGCGAGTATCAGCCCACACAGAGAGAAATGACACTGACTTACCTATAAAATATATTATTTATCTGTTTTCTGATGTAAGCGCGTAAGCCTAAGAACTTTCCATAGATTCTGTGAAGGGTGGTTTTAAGAAAGTCTCTCTCTCGAGGGTCTTCACTGTCAAAGAGCTCTAGAAGCTTCGAGAAGAAAAAGACACTTAGTACTCGGTCCTCTCGGAGCAGACTTAGAGTGTTGTGGTTGGAGCTAGTTATTAGCACCTTACCTGCAATACAAACTTCTGATCAATATATTTCTTCGCTACATTAGGTTGGAAATCTGGAGACTCTAAAAATCTTAAGAAAAATTCATAAACAAGCTAGGAAGAAAAAAAATAGAAATGAGTCAAATATCATGGTATTTTATTAAATGGAGATCAAAACACACCATGAGTTGAATCTTTGTAAATATCAGACTTTTAAAAAAGCTACATGTCTACATAATTAATGGCAAATGACATGCTTACTTTAATAATTGATGCTGTACTTGCTATATTTGGCTAAGAACCACAGAGCACGCCTTAATGACATTTAAACGGAATGACTTCCGGGGCTGATGTCACTGCATCTAAGCTGCTCCGGGAGGCCAGTGCAGAGCGGCCACAAACCAGGGTGGATGGATCCGGGTGGGTCTGCAGCTGGAGGGGTCAGCACCATCGTGGTGAGCCCATGCCAGTCATCTCAGAAGCCGTGGTGTGTGTGTGTCCTGGTGGCCCTCCTTTCTGGTTTCTTCCTCATCTAGGTTCCGTCATCTGTGACCCACCTCCCCACCTCCAGCACCCAGACCCCCTCCAACGGGGTATCAGGCGGCCCGATGGGCTCCGTGCCTGAGGGCAGCCTTCCAGGGGTTCAGAGCAGGTGCCGGTCAGCAGGTGAGCTCGGGCAGACCACCTGAACTCTCTGCAGAGATGCTCTGCAGGCCTTGGGTCCACGGACACAGTGGTCATGTTCACGGGTGTACCGCGAGCATTCTTGTCTTTGACGCTCGTGTAAAGCTCATCAACCCTGAAGGAGGGCCCACTTTGCTAAAACCTGTCCGGACCCCAGGTCTGCGTGGTCTGGCACCCGGTGCGAGGAGGTCCCGTACCCGCCCACCCCGCTGGTACCTGCAGATGAGGCCAGGCCGCTTCTAGCGTCGGCTCGTCTTCCTCGGGGTCAAACTCTGCTCCCGTAGGGTTGGAGGACGGTGGCAGCGTTCGAAACATGTTAACTGCGAACTAAAACCCACAGTCAATTGTTACAACAGGATGCTAAAGAGGGCGAGAGAACATTCAAAAAGGTCCTAACGGGAGCTGCTTCCAGAGGTTATCTGCCTGCTCCTCCGCTTCCTCCTCCCACAATTCCGGGCTCCTGGGTCCAAATCACGGGACACAGGCCAAGGCCCAAGGCCACCGCACTCTGAGCAGACTTCCAGATGACACTGCCAAGGTCTTCAGAGCACAAGAGCCACAGAGCAAGCGGGAAAAGGGTGCGACCGCAGAGAAGTAGACAGAAGAGGGAAACACGAGAAGGCGCCGGGGACGGGGTGGGGACGGGGTAGGGACGGGACTCATGATCGCGCGGCAGAGGACCAGGTCTGGAGACGCTCCTGCTGGCGCCTGGGGATGGCCGTTCTGGACTTACAGAGAAGAAAAAATCCTCAGGAGCGCAGAGACCACCTCTTCCCTGAACCCGCCTCACATGCCCACTTCCCCATTATTTCGCGGCGCAAAATCAAGGCGCTTTATAACGGATATTTGCTGCAGAAAACCGAGGCCTCCCGGAGCACAGGTTCGCTTTAATGCCCACATGGTGAGCATGAAATGCCACCTCTCTAAATAAACCCCAGCACCGACAGATGAGGAGCATGCATGTGAAAGCTCAGTCCTTCTATACATCCATTTAGAATCTATTTTCTTTTTGTGCTATATTTAAATATCATCAGTTACCTTACCGAATCTTTTTTATTTTTAAAGGAGGGAGGGAAGGGAGGAAAAAACATTTATTGAGTTGGTTACCTGCTCATTTATTTGAACCGAACCAAGCCCTCAGCCTCTCTGTAGTCACATCCTGCCCGAATCCTAGGGCCACCAGACGTAGCATAGGACTGGGGAGGGGGCACTTGTAATCTGGGGTTTTCTATTCCCTCTCTCAAAGCCAGCTGACCCGGGGCTCCAGAAGGGCACCCAGAGGCCGGAGGTGCCTCCCGGAAAGGGAGGAACGCAATTGTGGGGACGAGCACGCGCTGCCTCTTGGGAGACGCCTGTGAGAGCAGTGGGGATGCGGGGCGCAGCACGCCCGGATGAGGGACACAGACACATCCTGCGAGGCTCCTGGGGCTGCGTGAGGGGACGTGGGGTGAAGAAAGGAGCTGTGTGACTGGAGGTTTGGAAGGAAGGGGAGAGGAGGCTTTGGAGAAGCAAACAGTGTCCAGAACCTTCCAGAAAGGAAGGGACGGCAGTGCAGCAGGCACGTGACAGCAATTCCCTCTTCTGTTGCATCAGGCCCAATGACGAGGCTCAACCTGATGGGCAGCGATACCCCGGACAGCAAGGGGCAGCAGGGAGGTGTGCCCCGTTAAAGGGGGCCCCAAAGGATACTGCACCCAGCGAGACTCTGGAGCACGGAAGTTAAAACTGTCGGCGCCACTGTGCAGGAGTGGGGGAGCCGTGGCAGTGCCACGTCAGTTGGCACTAAGGAAAGAGCACCCTGAGCACGTGGATGCCAAGCCGATCAGCTGGAAAGTCTTAATAGCAAAACTGCAGTTCCGAGGAGAGACTCCACTGTAGGGCTCGGTGCCAGCTCCGCTGAGCCTGCAGCTCCCTGCCCACGGAGCGGGAGCGCAGGACAGCTCCCTGCACTCAGCTCCCCGCAGCCGGGCTCCGTCTTCCCGGTACGACTGTCTGGTCCAGCTCTGAATGACGTGTCTGTCAGCTGAGGTTCCCCGGTAAACTGGCTCTCTTGTAGCCACGTGGCTAGCTAACATTTCTATGCAGTGTATTTTTATATATGGTAACACTTCTTAATAAACATTTTATTTTAGAAGTTTTACATTTACCATGTAAAAATCTCCCCTCTATTCTTTTTCTGCCTTCTCCAGTTTTAATTAAGCATTTTATATTCCATTTCAACTTCTCTCACCATATTAAATTTACTTCTTTCTAAATAATTTTAGTGGCAGTCCTGGAATGTAGTCATGGAAATGGAAATTCATCTTCAAATAACATTGTACGACATTACCTTATTCAGCAGGTACCTTTTAACAGTATTTCCAATTGCCTCCTCCCGTCCTACGCGACGTGTCTGTCACTTCGCTCACCCGAGTTACAGCCCCAGAACGCACTGCGACGCCTACTGTTTTAAGTATAAGAAAAGGCTTTACTGACCCTCGTCTGTTCCTTTTCTAGTAGCCTCCCTTCTCTGTGTGAGTCTCAGTTTCTCAGTAATCTAGTGGCACCTCCAGTCGTAAAGTGAAGGCCTGGCCATGGCATATACCCCCCCTCCTCAGTGCTGGGTCGGAGCCGGCCCAGCCCCACACCTGCGCGGCCCAAGGCCAGACGCTGTGAGCCCCAGGGTTGGCAGTCAGCTTGCTTCTCAGGCAGAAGTCCTCTTTCATTCCTCGAGGGACGAGAGCCACCCTCGATGCGGAGTTTTATTTTGGGCGCCTCCACCGGGTGAGGGATGGGAAGTTCTCCGCACGGGGCCACTCTGGGCGCTGCAGATGCACTCTAACATGAGGAAGTTCCTGCTTTTCCTGACCCTCGACTTTCAGCACTGACGCTCTGCCTGCTTTTCTCCAAATCGCTGTTTACTCAGTGCTCAGTGAAACATGGAGACCCTTACAAGGAAGGCGGCGAGGCCCCCAGCCATTCCGGCCCACGCGGGCAGAACAAGGGTGAGCGATGGACACCCCCCGCCCCCAACCCCGGACGGCTAGCGTTGGGTCACCCAGGAGAGAAAGGGCTGGGAATCCAGTGCTCCATTTAAAAGCACAGGGCTATGCCACTTTGCTTTTTATTCTGCTTTGGTCACGAATACGACTTACAAAGCTGAGCGCAGTGAAGATCAAATTATATTTTGCAGACACTCTTCCTCCTGCGACAGAAATACTAGGCTCTGAGCGCCATGCTGCTGAGACACACACGTGGAAGGGGGAATATAAGCCTGATAAGCCCAACCACATTCTTTTTTAACGAAAAATTTTTAATGAAAAATTTGTTTGCAAATGATATAAAATATCTAGAAAAACCAACACAGGCAACGGCCACCACTGCTGGGCCACCGACACAAAACCCCAAAATAAAAAGAGTGGCCGTGTTCTCTGTACCACCAAGGGCACCTAGGAAAGACAGGCATGCGTCAGCCGACATCGGACCACACACGGTGGGGCATCCGGCTGCAGTGCCTGCCCCGAGCCACACCGAGCAGGTCCTCACACACCTGCCGAGGGACCGGGTCCAGGGAGGAGGCTGGCCCTCAGGAACCGCAGCGCGTGAAGCCCCCTGAAGACCCAGCCCTCTGCCAGGCCTCGGCGCTGTGCTCTCAGGGCAGGGGCTCCTTGCCCAGCTGCTGGCTCTTCTGTGACATTTGTCTCAAAGTGACCAACCAGTGGGGACTCCAGGTGCAGTGCCTTCCTCCCAGCGCCAGGCCCAGGAGTGGACCCACCAGGAAAGAGCTGCTTCTCTTTGATTACTCATACATACTCCTCACGCACATTAAGGAGATTGTGGAAATGACGATCGACAAACTTGCAGAGCGCCCAGTAAGGGAATTTCCTCTCCGTTGTTGAAAGGACGTCTTCATGCTACCACTTCACGACTGAACGTACAATCCCATCTGACTTCAGGTGGGTGTAGAGCATGCTCGTCACTTGTAATTATTTCTGGGTTTCGTCTTCATTTTCAGTTTTGAGTTGAGTAGAAAATTTACTTACACAAGATAAGCATAACTTGTGATGTTTAAATTCAGTTCAATTCAGAGAGAGAACACTGTTTACCTTGGACCGAAGGTATTTTAGTTAGGTTCTGAAAGACGCATTCCTAAATACTGATATGAAAAACATCAATGCAAAAGACGTGAATCTTATAGTGAGTGACAGTATCATCACTGGCGAGATTTCACCGTTTACATTCTAACAGATTTGCTTTAACCCATATTCTGATCTCATTTTGCAGTAAAGTGAGAGACAGCTTAGGAGAGCTTTAGAACAACAAAACCATATAATCTGCATCCCACACGACACAAATCAACAGGACAGGGAAGCTGAGAGTGAAAGTGCTTATTTTCCAGTCCCCATGTGAAGTCAGGCCCCAACCACCACAGAGATGAGAGGAGTTACGGAATAATAAAATGCACAAATGACCTTTGATCAGTGAGTTCTCCAGAACCCTACTGCATCACTGGCGGGTGGGGCACCTAGAAATGGAGCAGAGACTCCTAATTACAGAGTAGCTGGAGTAACAGGGACAGGATTTACCTGATTTCCAGGTATGACTGAAAATGGTGTAAAGGTTCGAGTTCAGGCAGTGAAGGGAAGACGTCCCTGGGGGACGGGAAACAAAGGAGGGGAGCCCTAAGCGCCCCAGTCACTGCCAGGCGCCATCTCCAGGTCGCCATCCCGGGAGAAGACGCTGGGTGGTTAGAACACGCCAGGCACAGCCTACATACAGAGAGCTCCAGGGTGGTAGGGGGTCTTCACTATTTGGCAGAGCGCTGATTAGCATGCGTGTGTGAGAAACTACCAGAAGCCACGCAAAGAGCCCCTGAAGGCTGGGAGACCCGGCACTTGCCCGGGGCTGGGAGCAGCGGTGCTCCCACCTGGACACGCCCTTCTGGAGCACCGTGCTCTGTGCGAAGCGTCTCTCTCAGGAGCGGGGTACTTGGCCAGAAGAGCCCTACAGCTCCGGACCTAACACGTGTCTTCACAGCAAGGGTCGAGAGGTTCCAACGACTTGCAAGAGCAAACTCATCCCCAAACAGTCTCGAGTGTGAACAGAAACAAGACTCAACAGGGTGACACTCAGTGCCAGGCGCCCAGGAAGAACTGTCAGGCAGGCAAAGAGCTTCATGATGGGAAGGAAAACCCAGTGAGGGGACTGATGGGAACCGACACGACGCTGGATTAGCAGATGAGGCTCCTGATACAGCATTCTGTTCAAGAAGTTAAGCAGACATGAAGATATGCAAAAGATAAAACTACTAGAGATGAAAATGATGATGTGTGACATGAAAACCTTAGTGGACGGGAATTAACCCCAGAAAAGACTAGTGAACTTGAAGTCAGCAACAGAAACCACCAAATGAAACTCAGAAAGAAAGAGCCCCACTGAGCGGTGGGCCAGCCCCCAGAGGCTGCAGCTCCCACGACACTGGAGGAGGGTGGCGAAGCGCGAGGAGGCAACGGTCCGACGCTTTCCAGCGGCATGCCCTGGTGGCTCAGTCTGCCGGTGGGGGCGCAGACCATGTAAATAAAGCCCAAGGACCTGGGTTCGCAACCCAGGGAACGGAGGACCAACCAAAAAGAACAAATGAAAAATTTAAAAAATGCTGCTTTTTCCTCTCCCTTCCTTCCTCTTTAAAAACACAAAAACACTTCCAAATTTGATGAAAAGTATAAACTACTGAACACAAGGAACAAGAAGGAAATCACACCCAGGCATATCATAATCAAATTGCTTAAAAAATAAAAAAGATCCTCTTAAAAGCAAGCTACTCTATGTCCAGAGGAATAAAGCTAAGAAGCCAACAGACTTCTCATGAGAAATAGTGCAAGAAAGAATGGAACAGAAGTTTAAAGGATGAAACCTCAACCTAGAAAGGCAACGCACCAGAGAAGCTTCCTCAGACCCGCATGGGCTGCCAGGAGGAGCCACCAGGACTGTGCGAGACAGTGACACCAGGTGACGGGATCCAGGCAACGCTGCGAAGAGCATAGGAGCGGAACGGTCACCTCTGGGTAGGTGGGGTCTTATATCTCTTCATGGGGCACCTGCGCTACTGTACACGGTGGGAGCCGGGACGCGAACAGGGCCAGAGGTGCCCGTGGACTGGGGAGAGCAGGTGCCACGTGGGGCGGACTCGGGGTTGAGCTACGGTGCACGTTACAGAAGCAGGTCAAAATGAGATCAGACAGAGTTAAAAAGTCTGCAACAAAGCACAAATAATGAAATCCTAAAAAGTACTACTGATCCCAAAGAAAGTCAAAAAAGATTTGTTCCATCAGCTCTTTGTCCCAATGAACAGATGGGACAAACAGAAAGAATATATGGCAAGATTTATATCCAAAAGCCAATAATCACAATAAAGTGGTCTGGACAAGTCAAAAGGCAGAGACTGTTTGACAGACCAGAAAGGGAAGATCACATGCTGTCTGCAATAAGCCCCTTAAAACAAAGCTAGGACTGGTCCAGAGGGACGGAGCGGTGGCTGCGTCGGTGTCAGACAATGCCGATTTGGGAGCAAATCCTACACCCAGGGATAAAAAAGGAGCGTTTTACAAAAGCTAGTAAACAGACTAATGCTACACACAGAAGCTTGACAGAACTGTCAGAAAACAGTCAACAATCAGGAACAGGAAGTAAACAAATAGTTCTCATGAAAACAGCACCAAAACCAGGAATCTTAGATGTCAGTGCAGAGACGGACATATACAGGCCGTGCGTCTGAGAACGACAAAATACGGGAGACCCAGATGGGACACAGCTCTGCTCATGGACCGAAAGGTTCAACACTGATCAGCTATCAATTCTCTCCAGAGCTACACGCTCAGTGCGATTCCAGTCAAAATCCCCGAAGGTATTTTATAGGTAATGGCAAGAGGCTTCCAAATTTACATGCAAAGGTGAAATTTTTCGTGACTTAGAAAAAGAACAAGGCTGGAGCAGTCGCACAACGTGATGGTAAAGTTTACTTATTATAAAGCAACAAACCACAAAGCAGAGAGACCTTAGATCAGCAGAGAATAGAGAATACAAAAGACTTATAAATAGTTGACTGATTTTTGACACACAAATAGGGTATTCATGTGCCAGAACCTGAATCTCAGTCAAATGGTCACAGACCACTATGGAGAAGGCAGAGCTGCGAAGTTACAGGAGAAGACTTTGTGAGCGTGGGCAGTCAAGGACTTCTCAAAAACCCCGAAGAGACAACTGAAGTGAAAAGATAAGCCGCAGACTCAGAGGGAAGATTTGCAAATCACAAATCTGGCAAAGGATCTGTATTCAGAAAACGTAAAGAAGGCTCAAACTCAGTGATAAAAAAAACCCGATTAAAAAATGAACGAATCATCTGTACAGACACATTACCAGGAAGGTACACAAATGACAAGTGGGGCGGGAGGAGGGGGTGCGTGCAGCATCATCAGTCATCAGGGAAATGCAAATTAAAGCCAAAATGAGTAGGAAGGCCTGAGGACACCAAACGCTGATAAGGCCGAGGACCAATGGGACCCCAACCCCCAAACGTCCAAACTTGTACCTAAGTATTTACAGCAGCTTTATTCCAAAAGCTGGAGGCCACCCGGGCCCTCACGGCAGAAAGGACGCGCTTCTGTAGCAGCAGACACTTCTCAGCAGCAAGGACAACGGCTCAGCTGAGTGTCCCGCACACCACGGCACTGAGGACGCTTGGGCATTGGGATGCAAGACTAGGAGGAGGAGTGAATTCACGCAACATTCTGGAGGACAGAGAGACCGCTAGTGGCATCCAGGGACGATGGGTGAGGGACAGGTTCTGACGACAAAGGAGCAGCATAAAGTCAGTTTTGAGGTTAGTGTGGTGGTGGTCACTTGGCTATACACACACCAATCAAATCTCAGGGAAATGCTCACTGAACAGTGAGTTTCGCTCTATGCAAATACAAATTAACTTAAAAATATTATGGAAGATAATTACTAAGCCATAATTTCCCAAGCCTTCAGATTCACGATGTCCTCCATGTAGTGATTTCTCCACTGTCTCCTAGACCAGCAGAGATATCCATGGATTTAGGAGCTTACAAATCCAGCGTCACTGGGTGTAACCGACAATGCACCACTAAGGGTCCATTTAACACACGAGCAGGCGCACATCTGTGACACGTCACTGCATCAAGATAACAGGCATGTCCACCAGCCCCAAACATAGTAGCGTTTTAAAAACCTATCCCCATATACGTGGGTGGTCTGAAGGTGGGATGGGTGAGGTGGAACTGGGGAGCTGAAGTGAGGAAAAAGGTGAACTTCTGCTGCCTGTGTTTTTGTATTTACTTGTTATAAAATAAGCATTCATTTCTTTTATAATTTGAAAACATCGAACAAAGGGAAACCCTTTCCAAGCAGTAAGAACAACTTGCACACTTGCTCTCCCAGCAGCTAAGGCCCCGCGTGCAGTCCACATGCACCCTGAGGGCCTGGTTCCAGACCCAGACCTGAGGGAGCACCCAGGACGAACAACTAAATAAAGTGCTTCCCCCACCTTCCTGCCTGCCTGCTCACCTCCATCCCTGCTGCACTTTTCCTTTAATAACCACAGCGAAAGAACAAATCTCTAGGAAATGACTGCCTGAGAGTCATGAAAGTAGAAAAATCACTGTTTGCATTTCCCCCCTTTTAAACTCCCATTAACTTGCTGTCTGGGTCAGTGCTTCTTCAACTCAGGACACTGCAGAAATGACACCTGAGCAGAAAGGGGAACGCAAGGTTTAAACTGCGCTTGAGAGACTGCAGGTCATTCGAGCTTCGCTGGCTAGTGTGCCAACTCCTTTCATGCAAAATACCCCGGCTCTTCCATCACAACCAGCAGCACTTTCCAGAACACAGTATCAGATGTAAAAACGCAAGGTGGGAAGCATCGGGTGTCAACCCGTAAGTGGCACACAGGACGCTACCCTAGGTCTGGGCATGAAGCCCCCTGCCCCGCCGGGACCCAAGAGCACCGCTTCCCGCGCAGTAGAGAATGCTTCCTGGGGCCAGACAAGAAAACAGTCTGTCACCGGTCACCCAGAGGCAGAATACCATGGTGAACCTGTTTTCCTTGGAAAGACAGCACAAGCGCTGGTAAGAATTGTCCCGCTATACTAGCCAGAGAGCGCCTTTTATCCTCCTGAAAAATCAGCATATTTATTGATGTATGTCACAAACGTGGTCCATGTACAAAACTAAAACACGTCTAATTCTAGACGGACAGTGAGAGGAGAGCCCGCCAATCAGCCCACCCAGAGGCACCCGTATTCCAGCGCACCTCCAGATGCCCTCCCAGCAGGGCGCGCCACCCCTGCACCCGCAGGAGGTGACGGCTGTTCGGGAGGCCCGACTGGGTCACGTGACTGATCCCCTAACTCCTTCAATCTGGATGTGACCAGTTCCTCTCCTGATCTTCAGGTCAGTCACCTGCGACCACTGACGGTCACATGGGAAGGCCCTGTGCTGCGTGCAGTGGCAGGAGGTCAGTCAGCCACGCGCGGCCCAGCGGAGTGCGGAGGGGCCACGGGCACTAGAGGAGGGGCTGGCCGGGGCCAGTGGCCCGGCACACACAGCAGCTGGGCCGAGAGCCGGCACCCGCTCTCTGAGGATGGTGGCTCTCAAGTGTCCTGGTCTCAGGGCCCTTTAAATCCCTAAAGGTTACCGAGGACCCAAAGAGCCATTATTTATGGACTGTGCCTACTGACAGTGGCCACAGAAAATCAGACCCAAGGGTGCATCCTGGTGGAGGGGCGCTGGGTCCGCTGCCTCTGGCTTGGGCATGTCCACCTACATTCCAAGGACCAGGGGTCGTGACGACCCAGAGCCAGGGGAACAATTAAATAAGAATACATGAATATAACAAAAATAAAATAAATGCTTCTTTCTCTTCTCAAAAAAATTAAACCAGAGAAATAAAAAAAAAATGAATTCACAAAAAAGTGTATCTTATTCATTTATGAAACATCATTTTAGAAACTAACGTTACTTACTTCATAAAATAATTCACCGTAAATGAAACTGTCTTCCCGAACAAAACAGCATCAGTGAGGAGTGTGGCGCTGGTTTACACTTCGCAAATCTCTTTCACGTCTGGCCTCAGAGAAACGCCTCCCGCTCCAGCGTTCAGACGTCGGTGGGCTGAGGAGGAAGGGACCCGCTGCGGGGCGGGTGGAGGGCCCGGCCTGGCCCAAGGCTGCACACTCCTCTGTGACACCACTGCCTCGCTGGCACAGGCAGCGGGA
The DNA here is from genome assembly GCA_004363575.1 of Solenodon paradoxus. NCBI lineage: Eukaryota > Metazoa > Chordata > Mammalia > Eulipotyphla > Solenodontidae > Solenodon > Solenodon paradoxus. Next base: position 23,173 of record RJWH01004598.1, on the reverse strand, counting down.
GGCTGCTGCTTGCGGGGTGAAGGCGAGCGTGGCGGCATCTCCCCAGCGGGAGATGCAGCACCGCGTTGTGGCCTCGGACGGCCCTCTCGCCCGTCAAGGTTCTGTGGCATCATGCAGCGGTCGTCTGGGACACAGTGGCTCACTGAATAACAGCCGTCCCGCAGGTGACTGTTTCCCCACCGCCAGTCTCAGCAGGACTGACACGCACGCAAGGGACACAAAACTTCTAAATGTCATTTTACTGACAACACACACTGCTGTTTCCTTGTCGTGAGCCCTGTTTGGTTTGTCTGAGGAAACGCTGCTGGACTCTCGAGGTGAACGGTTAGCTGGTCAGTCACTCTTCAAAGGAGAAAGTGCTCCTCGAAGACGGTGGCTGCCCTATGACCCGGTCTTGCTGTCAGTGACGGGACGCCGAGGAAACGGAAAGCAGAGCACCAGACAGGTTCACCGAAGCAGCAGATGGCAGGCTGTGTCTGCACGGCTGCAGCTGAGAGGACAGAGGCCTGAGAAGCCAGAGGCCAGGTGTGCCCCGGGGTGTCGCCTTTTCACCCTTCTCTCTATGAACCACACTCTTCTGATGGAGGTGAGGGCGGGTGGGGGGAGGTGGGGAAGGGTCAGGCCAGTGGCCTGTAGACTGTTAAATTCTGGGGCGAGTCTGTGATGTGTGACAGTACACGGCACAGTGAGAAGATGCTCCGTCACTGGTCATGAGGGAAATGCGGTGAGGTGGCCCTGCACCCGAGGACGGTGTCGTCACAAAGACGGACCCTGACAGGGCTGAGGGTGAGCAGCCGCCGGACCCCTCCCAGCTGGTGGGAAAGTGGAACAGAGCTGCTCTGGAAACCAGCCTGGTGTCCCTCCCAAGCCTCCTGGAATGGGGATCGGGCAGAGCTCCAGCTTGGGCAGCGGACACCTTGATGGACGTGGACAGCGTCCCCAGCAGCGCTCTGCCCATGTCAGGCCACAGAGGCAGCCAGAGCCGCCTGGCAGGACGCAGCGCCTACCGCGCAGTAGGCCACGATTTAGCAAGATCATTGGTGTGTGTGTGTGGCAACACGGACGGGCCTCAAAAGCGCGACACGGCGTTAAGGAGTCAGACACAAAGGCCACCTGTGTGAAGAGCCTGGGACAGGGAACCGGAGACAGCAGGGGAGGGAGCGGGGCAGGGAGCAAGCGTGCGAGGACGGAAACCGTCAAGGGGCTTCTCCAGGGATGACACGGATGTCAAGTGAGCAGTGATGCAGCAACACTACCCTGTGACTCACCAGAAACCACTGGACCACTCAGGTGTGCGACTGCACCGTGGTCCTGCCTACTAGACGGCCCTGAGAGGTGGCCAGAGCTCTGCAACTTCCACGCCAGTGGAAATGAATGCTCAGACACCGCAACAAACCAGACACACACAGAGAAGCACAGGCCACACTTGCATGAGCTGGTCCAGTGCCGTGACAGTGCCACGTGCCGGGGCTCCGGGGACACAGTCTCAAACCCACTCCACTCTGGACAGGTCAGGGGCCACTGCCACTGTGTCTCCTCACACCCTCCCCTGGGTCAGTGGCCTCTTCTACAGAACACAGCCGTGACACAGGACCCCGAAGCCCTTCTGCCCCCGCCTGCTCCCACCCCCAGAGGTGCAGACAAACTTGGGCCAGGGAAGGGCTGTGCTCCCTCTGCTTGCTGCCCGACCTCAGGGACGTCCATCTTCACGGGTAGTCTGGTTCATCGTGTACAAGGTTTTCTGTCCCTGGAGGGTTGGCAAGTCTCTCCTCGGCTTGACTTTTCTTCACAGCACCGCACTGCCGTCACCTAAAGTGTGGCCCAGGCTGTGTCTGTCCCCAGAGAGGGGAAGGCTCGGGGAGGGCAGACATGGCCTGCACACACTATCCCCTCACTGAAAACGTGCCTGCCCAGCGTGGGCACGCAGCTGGCGTGTGTGTGAGCGCTTTAAGAGCAAAAGTGACCTTGAGATGTGAATGCTGGGAGAAGACCTCAGGAAGCAAATTCTCAGGGAAGAGGGAGGGGAGACAATTTCATCCAACAGTCTCAGGCTCTCAGCGTCCCCTGTGGTTTTGGTGGCTGCCCTGCTACTGGCAAATGCAAATGAGACCGATTCAAGATGGGGTGAGCAGGATATGACGCAAACCAGGTCTGGCGGGGAACCTCCCTGTGGGTTGGGGCGGGACTGCTGGCTGACCAGGCTCCTTAAGTCAGAACCCACGGTGCTATCAGCACTGCTGCTGGCTCGCAGAGCTCCTGCCAGAGGAGAGGGAGAGGTAAGGCGGTCTCGGCACCACGGCTTGACGATGCCCACTGCCCACACAGCACCTACTGGTAGTGAAGCACTGAGGGGCACACAAGCAGTACGCAGGTGTGCCGTCCGCCGGAAGGGTGGAGACCTCCTGACAGCCAGGTCGGGGCGCCATCAGGATCGACTGAACTGCCAATTTGCAAACTTCCCTCTCAGTATCTGGTACGAAAATTGACCCAGGACTTCAAAACAGAGCTGCACTTCCAGAGCGCAGTTGCGGGGTTCTGCAGGGTACTGCAGCGGGGCAGGGGTGCAGGGAGGCCTGTCTGGTGGCCTTTTTGAAGACACCATCCTGGGAGCTGTCCAGGCCCAATGTGTAACAAGGACGCCCGAGGGGTCCACCGGCACGCTGCACGCGTGGAACACGCTTAAGAAGCCACAGTGCACCCCCGTTTCTGCAGCCTGTTCACAGTAGCTAAGAACTGGAAGTTTCCTAAGTGCCCCACTCAGATGATGGATGAAGAAGGTGTGGTCCATACACATAATGGACACTGCACAGCCTTGAGAAGAGATGAAACCTTGTCACTGGAATCAACATGGGTGGAACTAGAGGGGATGACGCTCAGTGAAACAAGTCAGAAGAAGGAAGATAGCTACAGATGCCCTCATTTATAGGTGGAAGGTGAGTAGACCAAACAAAGGAAGACATGACACATAACCAACCCTTGGATACTTGCAACAGAACTGAGGTGGGGGCTGGGGGGACAAGTGGTAGAGGGCAGGGTGTGCTGACACGTATCTGAGGAATGGGGAGACTGCACATGTGGGGAACCTACACATAGGAAGTTTATTTTAATGAGCAAAATCAAAGTTATTGCAATAAAAAATTATATATAAAAGAAGCTGCTACTGTGATGGGAAACATTTCAGTCTCAAACAATATTTTTCTCTTTCTTCCTGTTATCGGAGGTTCTGAATGTTAGATATGCACACCTCCCCATGGGTTAAAAGGTACCTCATAATGATTCCAAGTGGAAAAACGGGACAGATACCAGGTAGTGGCAGCTTTTCCATTTTGAATTGTGTGTGAACTTTTCATAGAAATGTGGGATGTAGAGCAAGAAAAATGTTCCAGCGAACAATTTCAGCAGCTCAACCTTGAACAGGTATACATAAATCTGTTCACGTTTCGGACAGTGTCAGCATTCGGCTTTTTTTAAAAAAACAAGGAAGCTTCATAGTGGCCACTAAATGATGCTTGAAGCATTTTTATCACACAGTAGATTCCATTCATTCCCTATACTTTCTAACTGAGTTGTCCTACATGCAAGTATCTGCTTTCAGTGTCATCTGTCTTCTGTGCTGTCCCTGTATGTTTACTATTGAACTACATTGAAGTAAACAAGAAAACAGAAAACCTTCTACACAAGTGATTTACTGTCAAATAAATGTCTGGGTTTATAAATGCAGGAATACACTAGCAAAGCAGCACTTAAAATCACCGGGGAAAACAGAATGCTCAATACATGATGAGATAGGAACAAAAGATTTTTCAATTATTTTAGAAATAAAAGAGTTATATTTCCACCCTGTACCATAATACAAAGTTCCAAGAAGATTATGAAATGCATTGTGCACGAGGAAATTCAGAGAGCACTGAAGAATCTTTGTGATTCTGAGTTTGGAGGGGAGTTTTCCAAAGTGACCGAGAGTTGAAATTAAGGAGAGAAAACAAGCTGCTCCCTGATCTTCTTTATCTGATGGGAATGACTATATTTTCCACTCAGCACCTCGCCCATGGCTACTCTTCAGGTCTGAGTACATGACCCTCAGCTGCCACATGCAGCTAAGCTCCACACATTAAGAGCTTACAACACTAAGTTCAAATAATCAAGTTGATCTCAAGTTGACACAACAGATGGCGAATGGCAAAAATTAATGTTACTTTAAACTTTTCCCAAAACAAACACACTAAAGTAAGAAATAATGCATTTTTCAGCACACCCTGGTGGAGCAGTGGTTGGGTCAATAGTCTCCAAAGGGTACAGGGCACATACCCCTGGGTTCCAGTCCCATGTCTGGGGGTTTGGGGATGGGGGCCCAACCAGTGTGAACAACTAAATAAAATAAAATGCTTCTTCCTCCTCTTTCTTCCTGCCTGCCTGCTCACCATCATTCTTGCCTGCGCCTTTCCATTAAAAAAATGAGTCAACAAGTCTAGTCAATTCTGAAATGTATATCTTTGGGGGAGAAAGATCAGGAACTTAAGTAAGGACCCAATGAAAACAGGATTTAAAGTTTATATTAAGCAAGGACTCCCTAATAACCGGGGAGTACTAATTTCAATGATAGATAAAATATCAATAACGCAAGGATTCAACAGAAAGCTGGAGTTCAGTGTTAGAGTTTTAGTGATGACCACATGAGCTGTTTCTAGGTGGTGTAAACTGAGGTCGTGGGGGGTCCTACAAAGGACCTCGAAACAGGCTGTGCAGCATGAATCTGCAGAGGACTGAGATTTGGAACTGCATGAAACCAACGATGAACTAACTGCAGGAAAACAGAGACCATCTCAGCCAAGCGGGGCACCGGCACTGACAGGGGAGACAGAGTCAGCCGTCAGGATGGGCTGCCCTGACATGGCACCGAGAGTAGAGGCTAGCAGAAGCCATTCAGCATGAGACTGTCAGAGACTGGATCAATCAGCCAGCACAGACTGTCCTGACACCAGCTTGGTTCATCACTACCTAACTCTGCTCAGCATCAGAATTCTTCTACGCGTGTGTGAACAACGTGCTTCCTTCTAGATTATGTTGAGTAATCTGGATGAATGTTAATTAGGTCGTAAACAAGCAACAGTTAAAGAGGCTAAGACAAGCAACATAAATAACATTCTAACACTGCTCCCCAAAGGGCAAATGCGGATTAGCTGAGTCAACACCTGCAGGCACTCGGGCGCCCAATGTCCCTCACACCATCACCGTCCTCCGGCGCACGGCGGCAAGGAGAGCTTCGCTCTCAGGCGCAGCACACATCTGGAGCAGGCGGGTTTTCCCGAAGATGCGCTGTCGGGTGCTGGCCCTCGCGTGTCCTCCGGCGCCAGACCCCACCGGGCGGCCACACTCACCATGTGAACGACCTCTGGGTAGATGGGCTCGGTGATGACGTTGCGGTTGTGGGTGATGTACTCCACCATCTCACTCAGGGCGGCTCGCTTCACCTCCTTCCACTTCAGGTCACTCAGCGGGTCGGAGACAAAGTCAAAGAGAACACAGCACTGACGCAGCTTCTGGATAAAAAGCTTCTCTTGGTCAGCAGGAGGAACATCTAAAAAGCGGAATGCAAAGAATATTGATTGCAAAACGCCTACCCTGAAATTACTGTGAAACACTTCTAAGCCTTCTACTATTTTTATTTTGAATGAACAGATTCAAGAAAAAAAGAGATGGGTGGTAGGTAGAGAGGTTAAATGCTCATGAAAAGAAAAATCAAAACAGGCAGTCGCTGTTCGGACGGACACGTCTCACGGTACAGTCTCCACGCTTTTTAACGCTCTGAAACCACGTGGAGAATACCGCTGCAGATAAACTTCCCCTGAAAGCATTCATTCAACAAACACTTTCTGAGTGTCCATTATCACCAGTGGGCACTGTGCTGGGCAATGGACCAAGAGGCCAACAAGAGGCTGCAGTCTGGTGTGAGGAGCATGGACACACAGACCACGTGACAGCTGTAACTCAGCACAGACGACGATGCACCTTCAGGCCCGCCACGGGGTAGGCACGGTGCTGCTCCCCATTCGCTGGCCAGCGCGGAGCAAGTGGCACCATTTGAGAAGCTTCCACAACGAATGCCACACAGTCTCAACCTGACGCACCACAGACACCGTCATTCCTCATCCTGGGCATGGTCAACACGGCCACACGTGATGACAGCAATACACACGGCGGCAGCAGTGACCGTCAACTGGGCACACACCACACCCGCTTTATGCTATCACACAAGCGCTTTCCTTTAACCCTTAAGTGACAACACAGAAAGGCAGTTCAGAGTCACTGGAGGTCTGGAAGGCGATGGAGCGCTGCAGGACTTTACAGAATTCGGGGATGCTTGGAAAACTCCTACATGTCACTGGGAAATCGATAGCTCCCCAGGCTGAAGAAGAGCTCAGCGGTGAGATTACAAGTGGGATTTACTGACATATAATGAGACATGTCTAAGACTGGCAAAACGTCTCAGAAGATCTGCGTAACGTGCACTGCTGTCACGTTGTCGGTGTGGGGAGCCACGTGGGGCGGGGAGGAACGCTTTAAGGAAGAGCCTCTTTGGACTGTCGTGGGTCTGTGCTTTGATGTTACCCCAAAGCTTAGCAGATGGACAGTTTCTTACAGAAAGAACCCTGCAGAGTGGGTCTGAAAGCATGTCAGCCTCTGTCTGCCCTTCGTTACAGGAAGGCCCAGTAGGCCGTCTGACTCTGAGTGACTCCCTTGCCCTTGAGCCATACTGACAGCTTCATTTATTGATCACTTGGCCTGTGCTGGTTCCCTGCACTATGCCGAGGGGATGGAGCAACCACTCACTGAGCGGACAGTAAGGAGACTCACAGAAGTATAAACAATGCCAAGGTGACTAAACTTGATCTTTCACAAAATACATGGTTTTTGTCAACATAGAAAAGGTTAATTTTTTTTACTGAAGAAATACAAATGAAGTTTTTCTTGCTTAATTTAAAGTAGAGTCAGTAGCAATGATTTTCAGGGGTCCCGAGACCAAGGTTGCTGTGAACCTCGTTGGCGCCCAGTCAGCAGCCTCACCCACCCCACTTCCCTCTGTGCAGGTGCACCCTTGAACCACCCCGAGTTTGCCAGCCCCGCCATGGCGGCCAGCCCATTTGTGTTTCCCCTCCCAGGCCTCCCCTGCTCCTCTGGCCCACGCAGGATGGATTACTTCCCCAGAGGACCATGCTTTCCAGCCTCTGGGCCTCCCTTGCCCCTTGAAGTCTCGGAACCTGCAGGCCCCCAGACACCAGCCCAGGCCACCCATCATGGGCACCTGGGCTCCGAGCACCGATCAGCATGCAGAGATGAGAGAGCACAGCAGGGCAAGGGGAGGAGGACATGCGGCCCATGGACACTCAGGTTCTGATCCCAAAACACGAGTCATCAGGGCTCAACCGCATAAAGTGAGCACTGGCCCTCCCATGTCGCCTGACAGTCAAACAGTTGGCCTTTTCCATGAAGCCCGTCCGTTTCTGATTGACCTCCGTGCCTGGCTCGATTCCACGCGTCCACGCTCGCGACCCGGGATGGCCTGCGCGCTTGCGTGTGTGGCGGGGGCTGGCATGTCTAGGCCTGCTGGCTTGCTCCTGCCTTTGGCATGGCAGTCACCCAACTGCATCTCATCCAGGACCCGTCAGCAAGCTGGAGGCAGCGCCACCCTGGTCCAAGGCTACCATGCTGTTTGGTGGCAGAGCCCGGATGTGGCAGTACAACAGGCTCCAAAACAAGGCCTTGGACCGGAAAGGGATGCGGGCCCACTGGGGGCGTCAGTAAGTCCAACACGCAGGCCTGAGGGCATCGCTCACCTCCAAACACAGAGCAATGACTGCCAGTGACAAAAAAGGACCAAGGTGTCACCAAAACAAGCATGTTATAATTACAAAAGAAGAGTAAAGTCCTTTTTCAAAAAATTTCTATCTAAAATTCTTCGAAAAGGTAAGAAAATCTAACCTTTCTGGAAATGCTGTCAGTTCTGCTAAGGTCCAGACAGCTAAGGTGTTTCCGTACTGTTTCCGCTCATAGTTTGTAGAAATACTTGTGAGTACAACCTCATGAGCTTTCTCTTTATTTTTTAAAACCTCATTTGGCTAGTCTCACAACTCCATTTTTTTTTGGGAAAAAAAAATCTATCTTATAATAATAAAATTGAGTATAACAATGAAAATAGTCCACCCTTAACTCCCATCAAATAATTGCATGCTTTTTGAATGCAGGTTAATTTAGTTTCCTATTGGTGAGCATAGTAAACAAATCTTTCTTTCCTGCTGTGCTGAAAGGATTGCACCAACAGGGATAAAAATGGGTAGAGGAGGAAGAATATCTTATGTATTCTGATTTTTTAACAGTAAGTGAGTTGTTTCTACAATTAAAAAACAAAGTCCTTAGGCACTACTAAGTTATTAGCATTGCTAATTAAAAGAAGATGAAAAGGTCTGAGAATATAACTAGTCACTGACTTTCCTCCTCTGATTACACAAGTGAAGTAGATGACAATGATCAGCTGGCCGGACTCACACTGTGGTCTTTCACCATTACTGGGGCTCAAGACTGCCCAACTCCTAGGAATGAACTCTGGGCTTTGCCCAAAGCTCAGTCACTTCCATGAAGCGGAATGAAAAACAACTGATTTGGAATGTGCCCGTGAATGGCAGCCGTCTGCGTGATTTTAAGTGCAAGCCAGACTACTAATTCAAGTCTCCAAACACAGCGACGCAGCCCGTGGTCCCGACTGCACATCGCTACCAGCTGCAGAGCAGGACGCAGGATGAGCTGCAGCTGTGGCCCTGCTAATGTGGCACCCATGGTGGCTCTGAACTCGACACCTGCCCAAGAAAGTCCATATCCCACCAAAAGCCCAACGCTGTTGGAAATGCTGATGTAAGCCAAAAGGAGGAGGCTGAAAAGCTATATAATTCTGACTGGAAGATATTCTCAGTATCAACACTTCCACTGCCTTTAGGTTGAGAACCAGAGCAGCCTTGTACACAAGTCTGATCACAAACCCCTGATGTCTGCATCAGTCTTTTTAGCCACCCTCCCCGCCCCCCGGGTATTGTCATTTACCTGCTACTGTGATCCTGGGACACCGCCCAATGATTTCAAGAAAATGCTTAGACAGCAGGGAGAAAACGTGTGGGCATCCCAGGCTGCAGCTGGAGAGGACAGAGGAGACAGAGCTGCACACAGAGGGAGGAGAGAAGGGCACAGTTCCCGCAGGGAGGCCCTGACTGCTAACTGACGAGATGCTGGACACTGTCACATGAGGCAGGACGGAGGTCCCTGCTTGCTCTGCACATGCCCTGGGAGACGGCAGGTGAGAGGACCCCTTGCAAGACCCCCAACCTCCAAAGTGGGAACCAAGAGAAGAAAGATGCGCTGAATTTACCACAACTGCCAATCGCGCGTGCGCGTGGTCGGGGGACTGCTGCTCCGCTGCGGGGGCGCCTGGAACTGCTGCAGAGACATCACGGCAGCCTCACAATGTCAAGCCACAACGAGCACGTCTCTCACTCATGGACGGGACCCAGTGACAGCACACGTTTAGCCCCTAACTGCAGGACAGGCGATAAGGCCAAATGACCAAACTGTCCCTGCACGTGTGAGGCATCACGTGAGCCGCCTGAGGGGAGAAAACTGAAGAATTTGAAAAGTCTGCTTCTCCACGAAGGCCTGGGGTTCAAAGAAGCCCTCTGGATACAACGGAGACCAGCTTCCAGTGAGACACCCGCAGGAAGCCAGCAGAGCAGGGCCATCTTGCAGAGACAATGGTCACCGCATTGGCCAGACATCGACGCAGACGCCCTAAGACCTCACCGCACGGAAATAAGGGCACTGCAGAAGCAACGCACCTCACAGGTCTCTCGTCTCAGACACCTGCGGCCTGAGCGAGGAGTCCAGTCCATCGGCCCACGGCCTGAGGTGGGGGTGGTCACCCGCACACCGACCCCAGCCTCAGGGCACGCCCTGCGCAGCTTAACGTCTCCACCACGCAGGCCCAGGCGCTGTCCATCTGGAGAGAAGGGAGTCGGCGCTGTCGAGTCTTCCTGCCCACGAGCATGGAGCAGTTTCCAGAGACTCTTGGTTTTCCTTACATGTTTCTCACTGAAGTCCTAGGATTTTCTACTAAAAATGTGCGTGTTTGCTACCTTCTGACACTACTACAAATGGTTCCTTAATTCCCAGCATGCCAGCAGAAAATAAGACACAAGTCCTAACCAGGTCATTCACAAAACACACTCACGCTGAAAGAATAGGATTTGCAGCCTAGGACACTACATACCCTGTGAGATGAACATTCTGAACTGAAGGGATGAGAGCAGAAGTTAAAGAAATTTGTCACCACCAAACCAGCTCTACAAAAAATACGAAAAGATACTCTATAAAGTGTAAAGAAATCCCACTTAAAAATAGCATGACAAAGTATAAAAAGTGGGGAGGAGGAGAATAAAAATGTGGATGATTAGAATTTACTTTTGAATAAAAATAGGAAATAAACAGAATTCTTAATGCTAACCTCAGGGTAACCTCAAAACACATCTCCAGGGAAAAAGCAAAGAAGAAAACAAAAAGGGAAGTAACCACACCCAACCCATTTAAGAAGAGAAGGAGAAGACCTTAGAACCCATGTGAGGTCTGAAATACTCAGACTGAGGTGCAATTTCAATAGTCTAAAATAAATATAGCATTGTAAACAAAGAAAATCATGAAATTACTGTTTAAAAAATATGTAATTAAAAAAAAAGATTCAAGGCTGGGGGCAAGAGGCAAACAATGTGAACAACTAAATAAAAATTAAGTGTTTCTTTCTGCCAAAAAAACCCCCCAAAACACAAGAAAAGCCCTTCACTAGCTATTCGCACTTGAAGGACGGTCCTCATTCCCAGTGGGACGCGAGGCTGACCCCCGCTGGCCGGCACGGCACTGCTGGGCACACAGTGCAGGAAACCCACCTGGCATACAGCACGCGTGAGAAATGCCACAAATGGCAGTGGCTGCAAGCGGACGGGGAACCCAGGGCCACCTAACACTCCAAACCGGCGGGAAGGGAAGGGACACGATGCTGAGCTAGACGCGTCTCATGGCCCGGTGCAGTGAAGGGTGAGGTGACAGGGTGGTCAGGACGATGACACTGTATCTAGAGTAGATCCAGTGCTCCGACGCCCCGGAGGACAACAGGGGCCCGGGGTGCTGGTGGGGGTCACGCAGGTGCCCATCATTATTTATTGCACATTATGCTTCTGTATTGAGTCGTATTTCAAGGAAAAAGTCTGTAGAAAGCGTGCACCTGGCCAACCTTCAAAAGATGTGCCTCTTCCCGCACACGGGCTCTTCGTCTGCACACCTCCTCCTAAAGGCAACCTCTGTCACGCGCGCCCCAGCGACGCCAGGCGCACGTCTACACGCCAGCCTTTCCCACTAGGTTGCCGATGAGTCAGCACCACAGCCTCTCAACACCCCCATCTGCTTGGGACTGGAAAACATGCACACGGGTGTAGACGAAGCTTGGCCCTGGATAGCTGTCATTTTTAACTGAAGTTTCCCAATCAGCATGAAGCTCTAAGTGGTCTCCATTTTTCCTACTAACACAAGGCTTCTCCCTCTCCCCTTCTCGCTCTCAAAGCTCAGTGATCATGAGCCTGGCTGAAAAGCAGCTGGAGAAGCAGCAGAGACGTGGAAATGTGGCCTCAGTCACCCCAACCTCGAACACAAGGCCGTGTCACAGGACGACATGAGCATTCACCCGGACAGCACAGAACTCAAGGCACTGCTATCAGCCCTGATGACACCGATCAGACGTGACGCCTGATAGAAGACACCCAGCTCTGTGGGTGAGGACTGAGACAGTGGTCAGAGAGCGTGGGCCAGGGGATCCTGCTGCCCGGCACAGGGGCAGGTGCGGGAGGGGCGTCTGGGACACCTGGGCTGGCAGGTGTGAGACCCTGCAGTGGGGCTTCACCTCCAGTGGCTGCGCTTCCCAGCAGGGACACGAGAGTGGGGACCGTCCTGGTTACACTACAAGCCCTGCTGGACGCCCCGCTGGACTTCTCACAGGGACACTGTTCACTCCGCCCTCAGTGTGCGAAACTGGCCAAGCACATAGTGGGCCCTCAACAGCTTGTTAAAGGAGCCCCCAACCTGGAGAACCAACTCAGTAACCGACAATGCTCACAGTATGACACGGGGTGGCGGAAGCAGGTGCACAGGCCACACAGCGTTCGGGGTGTGGTCCAGGTGTGTGAAGCACGTCGGCTGCGAGGCACCCCACGCGCATCTGCGGTCCGAGTTGCTTGGAGGAAAAAGTCTGCACAGTCCTGCCGGATCCGCACTCAGAAAGGCCGTCCCGAAGGGCCAGGGCGGGAAGTGCTCCTGGTGGGTGCCCTGCTGGTAGGGCCTCTGGTTCTCCAGCTCTTGGCCTGCGCCAGGTATTGATGCCCGCGCGCAAACCTAAACCAGTGCAGCTGGTCACGTTGCATATGCGTGAGACGTGGAGTGACCAGTCACCCCGTGAGTGACACAGTAGACACCCTGGCGCTGCCCTCTGCACCGGCCTCTTCAGAACGGCGCTCACCCTCTCTGGCTGAAGGATGATATCCTTCTGGATGCCGACTTCATCCATTCGAATAGATAAACACCCCCAATCAAGCCACATCCTTTACCTGTCTTCTCAGGAATTCTTAAAAAGCGGTGTGACCACTAGTGCAGAGGTCTGGTCTTGGCCCCACGCCCACAGGCCCTCATCAAGGAGCCGAGTGCCAGGAGCCAGCCTCACTGGATGCATCGCTATAGCTGTGCTGCCGGGGTGCCCAAGGTGCAGGAGCACTCTCGAGTGTGGGTGCTGAAGCAAGGGGCAAGCTGGACATGTCTGGTCATGGAAGTGGGCTGACAGCCCTCCGGCCACACTGTGCTGGGAACAGTGCGGGACAGCCTGCAGCTCAGAGTCCACAGCAGAGTCCCCTCCCTTCCCACCTCTGCAGTCTTCCCAGCCTGGTCTGTGACCTGCCAGCTCGCGGAGCCCAGTGGCTGCCTGCTCCTCGACGTCCCTCTTCAGCGCCCACCCTTCTGCACCCAGAGGAGGGCGCACTCTTCCCTGACCACACCCCACTACCCTTCTCATGAAACACCGCCATTTTATAAGGTATTTTCATTTCCAAATGCCCTGGCTCAGCCAAGGCCCTGAGACAGGTGATGCATTAGCTTTTTTACAGGGAAGAAATAAGAAATAAGACAAGTCAAACAAACACTTAGGAATAAAGATGCAAATCCCAAAACGATGTGACCTGGTGATACAGGCCATATTTCCTGCTCAAAAACCTAGTTCTAGAATGTTCCGTGGGGAACAAATTTAGACGCCCACCAGTAGTACAAGTGAATACACGCTCCCGGCTCTGGTGGAGTTTCACTACTGCCCCAGACACTAGCTGCAGCCACCAATAGTCATTTCTCTACAGCACAAGGGAAGGTGCCACAGAAGGACAGCGACTGCGCTGGTCCCATGATGGAGCTTGCGTGGGGGGAGCCAGGACATCTAGAAAGTTGATCAGAACCCTCGACAGAGAGGCAGGTGCCGCACTGATGATAAAGACGTGTCTTTCCCAGTGTTTTGGGTTTCACTTCACACCCTCTTCTTCTGCACGCTGTCCCACAGAAAGCCTTCTTTCCAGTCAATTCTGGGCTGTTCACGTGACGTGTGGTCCAGAGCTGCAGCAGGTGTTGTGAAGGACACAACAGTTGGTCCTCAAGTACCATGGGGACTAGCACGGGTACGAGAAGCTTGAGGTCAGGGACAGAGGGACACGTGCGGGTTGACGTCCACCCTCTGCCCAGCAGGTGCAACCCCCTCCCCACTCCAGGCATCCATGCCCACCCGGCCTCTAGAACTAACCAGCGAGTGTGCACTCAGCTTGAACTCCAGTCGTCTCCCATCCCTTCTCTAACCCGCTTCAGCCCAAGAGCGGCGGAGCGCTAAGCCACTACCATGGTGCGCCCTTCCCGCTCCAGGCCCAGGGGCTTTCCGGCAGCTCCAGCACAGAACGCAGCTGCTGTCGGGAGGACCTGGAGCTGGAGCGGGGGCACAGCATCCTCCATGGCCCTGAATCTCGCACACATAAGCCCAGGCCAGAATCACGGTCATCAGTTGCTCCCACCGTGGGACGACGGCAGGGTGCCCCTTGTGGCGGCAGGCGGCCCGGTATGGAGGGCGAAAAGGGACCCCGAGGTAGAAGCAGGCAGAGAACTGATGCTGGCTGCGGAGCCTGTCACTTCAGTCTTGGCAACAAAGTTTAAAGAGGACTTCAAGTCAGTCTGGATACAGTCACAGAGGCGGCTGACCACTGCTCGCTGGGAAGATGGGCTGAGCCTGCGGGTGTGATCTGCTGTCCTGGCCCCCGAGCCGGGAAACCGGGGCGCCTGGGGCTGCTCCCAAATCATGTCGCCTCCACTGTCAGAGGGTTGTCGTAGCCATGGCAGCAGGTCTGGGGGGGTATCTGTGAGGAGCATACAGCTGAAGCCCCAAAGGGAAGCTGCCGCTCACCCATCTCTCGAGAAACTCGAGGCGAATGCACAGCCTGCAAAACCATGAAGGAGGCATCCGCTGGGAGCTGCTCTGCACAGAGGGGACAGGAGACGGTGGCCCCATTCTCCCTGGGGATCCAGGGCCTTCAGCCTTGGCCCACCCAGCGAATGCGGACGGTTTTATTGTTAGAGAAAACAAGAATCCTCCAGTGTTTGGGTTTGTGTTGAAAGGCATTCAGTCTGGTCTGTTCCACATATCAGATTTGAAACTGCATGGGAAGCTGAGACTATGCTGTGATTCTATCCCTGGGGGAGGGCGTCAGACCTGGGAGGGGAATGTCTCCCCCATGGGGGTGGTAGGAGGGGCCTCTGGGGACGCCCCCAGCATGCTTCTGGGGGTGCCGAGAACCACACACGCAGCCTGGGTGGGTTGGACAGGCCTCCAAGGGCCTCTTGCTGGCACCTCTTCCCCTGCCTCCCAGCTGCAAAGGGGCGGACGTTCCTGTCCCAGAGACAGAGGGTGCTCTGCCGGGCAGGACTGGCTGGTTCTGGAATGGGGGTGAATTTGGAGATCTGTACTGGTGCCTTGGGGAAGCCTCCATCTCACCCCACGGCCAGCAGTCTCATAAAATCCCTGCCTCAGGGCCTGCTCTTCCCGGAATCAGTTCGACAGTGAGATGCCAACAGCCCTCTGTGGTGCCAAGGGCACTGGGCCTGGGCTCTAGTTCACGCCTCAGGAGGGGTCAGTGACACACAGGCTGCCAGGGACCCCTGCTGCCTCTCAGAACTGCGGGCCCAGGCAGACTGCATCTCTGCACGGGCCTGTTTCCTCCATAGGGAGGGGTAACTGCACCTGTTGGGCTGCTGTGAATGAGCGGCTGAACATGGGACCCTGGTCACCCCATAGGCGACCGGCATCTGGTCTTGTGAATCAGAAGCCAGGGCATGCGTGGGCTCCATCACTCAACCCTGTCTGTGCTGTGACCCTTAAAAGGTGTCCCTCATGGGACCCATTTTTTTCACCCCGATGGGCATTTCCAGGCAGGCACTAATGCACTGCGCTCGGCGACCAGCTCCATTCTGACAGAAGGCAGAAGCCCCGAGGTCTGGCCATGCGTCACGCCATTAGGGCCCTGAGCTGGCAAGTGGCAGGAGGGTGGCGCACGTCCCAGCTTCTCATTACAGGTGGCAGAGGCCGTGAGGGCCCCAATCGCGTTCTCACACATACGCCTCCGGTTCATGAGGGGCTGGCCTCTCGAGCCAGCTGTGCCGTTTTCTGCTGTCCATCACTATGTGGCACGACTAGATCGGAATGGGAAGCGTCTCTCAAGTTGCACAGTCGTAGAGGATCGTGAGCAGTGGTTTCGGTGTGCTGGAAGCTGCCACGGATGACAAGGATGCAGACCTGGGAAGGAGCCAGCACACCAGCCAGGACCAGGCCTCTTTGTGGGGCCTCAGGTTCCACATCCGAAAGCCAGGTTCCCCAGCCCTAGAGAGTACCCTCCCGGGAGGGAAAGATGGGCACCACCACAGGTCTCAGATAGCAAGGGACAGCTCTGAGCCACGCGGCCTGACCTGCTCCTCTGCTGAGGCCGAGCATCAGCGTCACACGAGGTCGGAACTTGGTATTCCACTACCAACACAGGCCAAGCTGACATGCACCACATCTTGTGCAGAATTCTGTTTTCAGTAAACAACTCGGGCTGTAAAATAGAAAGTCACGACAATGGAGGCAGCACTGCTAGGATTTCAATGTACCCTCCAGGGTCCCTGCACGGCGTGCTCTGGCCCTGCCCCAATGCCCCGACTGTTTGTGGTGGGCTGGACTTTGTGGTATGAGTGCTGAGTTCAATACACACAGTGGTTTCTTCTCCTGGAGTCTCTTCTGAAGAAAGGACACAGAAGCCTGTTTTATGACTGTAGATGAAGATGGAGCCCGTCCTCCCTCCAAGAGCCTCGCTGAAGAGTGACTTGTGGAAAGGACCATCACCTTCACAGAATGGGACTGCCAGGCTGAGCAGCTGGTGGAGGCAGGTGGCTGCATGGCAGCTGTGAAGCAGGTACAGGTGGACAGGGCGGGGGATCTTCTGCCCTGGGACCTGGCTTCTGGAAACAGCCAACCTCCCATTGAGGCAGCAAGAAAAGCTTGAAGCAACATTTTAAACATCTGTCTAAAAGCATCAGTGAGCTTGAAAATATCGAGGATTCGCAGCACTGAGAAAGGACGCCCGGCATTGGAGGGAGGAGCCCTGGGTTGGGAGCAGGGAGCCGGGAGAGTCCCACGGGAGTGAGGCAGAGACTGGGGCCATGCGGCTGTAAGCGAGGGGCCGAGACACGGCATGGGGAACACAAACATACAAGAGAAGCAGCAGAGCAGACCTGGCCGAAGGTGGACAAGGGGTGAAGCCTGATAAAGACACTCTTTATGCCGTTCTTCCACTTTCTTTGAACTTTGAAATTATTTCAAAAATTCAAAACCCAACCACAACTCAGGAATGCGAGTTAAATTTCACCTACCACCACCTTCAGATCCATCTTGACGCTCCCACTGCTTTTCTTATGGCTCATTGGTTGGTCCCACACTCTGGTCTCCTTTCTTCCCTGGGCTGCCCGGAGCCCCCAGCCAGCTGGTTGTTTCATCCTCTGGTCCCGTTTTTATCCACCCATGTCCCCTGAGCCCGTGTCCCCACTGCTCGGGGACGCAGACAGTGTTGGATAGGAAAGACCAGCTGAGATAAGAGCCATAAATATGAGAACAGTCTCTGCATCACAGCGGCTGTCACTCCCAGCTGTGCCCCTGACAGTACTGGCTCTCGAGCTGAGTGTGGGGGCCGTGCTGCAGATTCCAGGTCAGACGCTCAGGTCACGGTTCTCCACGCTCAGGGGCCTGGCTCTACTGGGGAGACGCAGAAGTGAAGCCAAACCCCCAAACACAGGACACTAAGCAACTGTAGGAGAGAAGAGCCCTAGTGATGTCGGGCAGGCCGGGGAGGCCTGGCGGAGACAGGTGGGGCTGGGTGTGAAGGCGAGGGAGGTCAGTGGCCCAGCTCCCTGGGCCTGGGAGCTGGGACCACCCAGTATTACACTCGTTTTTACTGCAGGATGACAGCTCTGCTAGTTCTAACCTAGAAGCTGACTTTGGCGAGCACCTGTGTTCTGAAGGCCAGGTTCACTGCCACTGTGCAGCTGGCCCTGTGGCCTGCGAGGGGCGGTTCGCTCAGTGCAGTCTCAGGGTCCCTGCAGCTCTGTCTGGACCCTGAGGCGACATGGCGCACACACGGGTTGAGGGGGATTACGGAACTATGGACCCAACTTCAGCTGGAAGCAATCCTGTCTCACGGAATCTTTGTTTTTGGCCTTGAACTCAACTGTGCCCACAATTAATGTCAAGATCCTGTTTCTCTCTGGCATCTGTCTACTGGTTTCTTTTTAACACTCCTTTAGCTACCACCCTTCTCCTCTCAGGATTTGAAGCCAAAGGTAGAGCGCCATGTTCCACGTGCGCCAGAGAAGCGGACACATAAAGGTGAATGTCACCTGAAATTGTGGAAATAGTTCTCACATTTTGTTAACCTAGAAAAATATATGCAACACCCCAGCCAGACCTTGACCCTTGTTACGTATTTAAATGCATTTATTCTGTTTAAGTAGCACGCTGAAAGGACAGCTGCGTCAGGTCCTTGAGATCTACGTTTCCAAAACGACAGAATGACTCATTTGCCAGTGACTGAACAACACGAAAAGTAGCCCAAACGCGTGGCCCTGGAGTGGTGGCGGCCCGGCCGGCAGGCAGGCGGACACGCTGCGGCTCAGACTCCAGCCTCGGCTGCCGGCCAGCAGAGCGCCGGAGCTGGCCGGCCTGGCGGCGAAAGCCTCGAGCGCTGTAGCTGCTTTTCTTTTAGCGTAAGTTGAGCTGGTTTATCTTTGCTTAGGGATTGAAGAACCCTTAATTCTGAAAATCTAATTTCCTGCTGCATTTGATGCACTTACTCTGTACCACGCTCCCTTTTCAATCTCAAACGCGAATCTCTTGTGAGCACACTGCGTGCGAGGCCTCACTGTAACGTCCATGCCCGCGGGCCTACCGCCCACCACAGCTGTGCCCTCGCTGCCGCCAGAGGCAGGAGCAGCAAGCATGCTGTGAGGGAGCGCTCCAGCCTCAAGCAGGCACTGCCCAGCTGGCCAGGAGCCTTTTGACTGTCCCGTGGCCCACATGTTGCCTGTCCCCACGGGGAGCAAGGTTTCGTGGTCCTGGTCACGACAAAGCTCGTGTCTGTCCCCGAGGCCTGAGAGCCCTACTGAAGTATCACTTCCAAGACGTGTGAGCTCCAGGCCGTGCGCTGGACTGGAGCATCCCAGCTGCCGCGTCACAAAGGAGCCTCGGAACCACTACCTGCGATCTTGCCTTCACTCCAAGTCTGACTTAACAAGGTCCCCAGACACCTAACAAACATCAGAACACCTACTCTTGCTGCTGCTAACTCTTGAGTCCTCAGTCGGCAGTCCCGGTGGAAGGGGACCTGTCTGCCGCTCGTATGACCCCGACATGCTTAGTCCAATGCCCCCCGAGGTCCTGCCTCTGCCAGACAGACCACCTCCCTCAGAAGGCCCCCAACAAGAAATGCGCTCGGGCCAGTGGGCGGCGGCCCGGCGGAGCCAGACTCACGGTCCGGAGAGGAGGCCGGCTTCCTCTCTGGATGCACCTGTGAATGCTGCCCAGGAGCCTGAAAACAAGAACTGGAAGTGAACAGGACACCTGCCAGCCTGTGACCTTCCCCCCAGTTCTCTGACCACATGTGCACAGCGTCTGAATCAGAGAAAGTGAACTGCCAGGATTTGAGAGTTTTCTCCCTTCACTTTTAGGCAGCAGCATCCTAGGAGAGGACAGGGCAGTGGTCAGTGAGAGGTTTCAGCCAGGACTTCCCCAGCACATCATAAAGATGCACTCCTCTAATCCCCATCCAGAATCCTGATAAGACAAATTAGTGTCTTAACGCACAACTCCTTTGTGCAAATGTCTGAGTAACTCGTCAGCCTGGAGCCTTCACTTCAGGACGCATTACATGACCTCATGACTTCAGACACTGGACGCCAGTGCCAGCTGAATGAAGTCCCACAGCGCGCCGAGTCAGGAAGGGCTCCCCGAGTCACTGCTGCTGAACTAGCGGAGATGGTCCCTCCAGTGGGTCAGCAGCAGCCACACCTGGACGCCTAATGCACCTCTTGCAGCAGGGTCTTCACCTCTCTTTTCTGAGACTTTTTCATCTTGATGGGAAGTCCCTTGCTCCTGAAACTGGCCCCGGCACCCTGGCGCTGCCTCTAACCCCATGGCCTTAGGCCGGAGCACACGGACTAGGCGGCCTCGGGGCAGCCTCTGAAGGTGAGCAGCGCCCACGGCCAGCGCAGCACTGCAGGCAACTCAGTGACCGCCGCAGCCAGGCCGCGCTCCGGTGTCCTCGCCGGCCTCCGGGAACTCCTCTTGGGTATCTGCCCAGCTCGACGCGCTGGCCAGGGCTCCTCCACACAGACGGACAGAGGCCAGCTGAGAGCAGAGCCTTCGCTCCCTGGCGCACCCTGACCACTGCTGCCCAGGCAGGCTGCGAACCCTGGACCCACTTGGGGCCTGGCCAGGGTGAGAACGTGACGGGGAGCAACGCCTGGGCCAAGTCAAAGCTTTTCTCTTGCAAACTGACGCGCCCAACAGACACGCTGTCACTAACTGGAACCTGGACTGGGAACGCGCGGAGAGCAGGGCAGGTGGAATCGCCACGGTGCCCACGTGGATGCCAGTGCTCCAGGAGCTGCCAAGCGCTCACACCCGCACCCCAGCCACGCCCACCAGCGCATACAGTGCGCTCGCTCTTACTCCGCAAGCAGACAAGTTGCTGGGACGTTAAGGAACCGACCCATCGTCGTGGCAGTCAAAGCTAGCAGGGACGTGGAGACGCTCCCAGGAATGAGGGCAAGGGCTGTGACCTGAGGCCCGGGGGGGAAGGCCGAGGGAGCCGGGCCACCGGCATCACCCTCCCGACTCATGGCTGTGGGCCCTGGGCCGCGCCTCCAAGGCCAGCGTAGCCATTCTGGAGGTTGGACGGACGACACTGGAGGCTCCCGTCCCCAGTGAAATTTGGGGGGCATGCTCTGGGCATTCACGGACCTGCTTGACCACATCCGTGAACAGGGTGCGCTCTTTCTTATTTATCCACCTGTAAATATCAGGACACAATGCTGTTCGAACCTGACTCACCGAAACCGTCTGTGTCACTGAGGGTGTGCGACACTGCACAGAGCAGCCCGGGGCTACCCTGCTGCATAAAAGGTAACACAGGGGACCCTCTCCTCCATGCCAACAAAGTGCAGGGCCTGCACGAGCACATCTCCTGATGTCACGAGGTCAGCGGGCCATCACGGGAGCTGCTGTCACCCTACAACCAAGAACCACCTGGGAGCTGTGTGAGACCCGCGCCACTGCCCAGGCTGCAGTCAGTTCTCTTCAGCTTCGCTTCCAAGCCTGCCTCGTAACATTGCTGCTAAAATAAGGATGCCTTCGGACAAGGGAAACGCGACTGGACCCCGTGGAAAAGGACTGGCTCTTGCTGGCAGAAGGACTGTACTGAGGGCCGCCCCGCGGGAGACCACGGGAGGGGGCGCCTCCATCTCCACGCCAGCCGTGCTCAGCGCCGCTCTGGGAGGGAGTCTGAGAAGGCGTCTGCCCGGGGCCCGTTCGCAGCAAGGAATTTTCTCGAAAGTGTCGAATACCTCCGTCCAAATGCTGAATCGGCCCTCCAAGCCAGCTTTCAGGAAATTATTTTCCTTGGATAGACTGTTGGAAATGTTCGGATACTTTAGGCCGTGTCAAATTCTTTTTCGGAAGCAGCCAAACTTTATAGAACATACGTCCCTAACAATATGCGAGCAAGTCTTAGGCCGCAAGGTGCCAGGGCCAACAGGGAGGGGTCCCCACTCTGCGAACACCCAGCGCGGCACCACCCCTGGCATGCAGGTGCGGGTCTTGATGTCTGCACCCGAGAGTGACGGGGAGGGGACGCAGTGCCCCGTGCTTGCTGGATGAACTGATTTACGGTGAGGCCCCCACCCCACCAGGCCTTCACACCCGTGCAGCACCGTGTGCTCTGCCTGGAGCCCCCGGGCCCGCCCTGGCGCTGCTCTCGCTTCACTGGCTGTGAAGTTTACGTGAAGTTCACACCCTCTGTAGCCCACATGAGGGCTCCTCCATGGAGGCAGGGCTGGTCTCTACTCCCTGCTTTCAGGAACTTTCCATCTACATCTTTAGACTCAAGTATCTGATCAGAGGAGCTGAAATGGAACCAACGTAATAGAACTCATGCGTTTCTCTGAATAGAATCTACATTAATACACTTTAGCTGCTCGGCTTGCTACCAATGGCCCTGCTTCAAAGACTGGGCCTGACAGGTCGCCTTCCAGGTGTGGCTCCAGCCCTCGGGAGGGGTCCACCCACCCTGCCAAAGTATGCCGTCTCCGCCCTCGCCAGCCACAACTCAGAATTTGTTCACAGTCTTGATCCAGGTCGCCCGGTCAGTGCACCGGAAACCTGGGCCTTGCCTGGCGACAACAGCACCCAGCAGCTGAGCCCTGTGCGGTCCTCACTTGTGAAAGCAGAGGGTTCACAAGGGTAAAAGTCGCAGGGGCTGGAAAATGAGCTGACCACAGGCGCCTGCATCAAGGGTCTGGAAATTCTCTGTGGGTGATCGCACACTGCGTCTGGAAAGACGAGGGCGGGGAAACATGACTATTCAGGAGTTCTACTTCTATCCTCTCCAAGTCATGGGCCTGAAAAAAGCCTATTTTTCAGACACGATGCTCCCAAAACCCGAGGCTGGAAGGCGCCAGCGTGTCCTGTCCCTGGTTCTGGCTCTCAGCAGGCTCATCAGGACCAGGGTGCCCAGGGGCTCATGGCCACTACAGTCTTCCTTCCTGTCACCTGGATGCGACCCAGAGCCCAGGGTCCCAGGCACAACGTCACTGCCGCCAACAGCATCAGCGACTGCAGTAGTTGCTGGGGCGGCCCCAGGAGGTGTGTGTGGAGGACCCAAGCTCCCAGCAGCAGCGACGCCGCGGGGGCAGGGAGAGCCATGCTCTGCGCCCGTGGCTGAGCAGGGTCCGTGTGTGAGCGACAGTGACCATGGCAGGACAGCAGGCATGCACGTCGGTCGAGTGGAAGAGCGTCTTCCTGAGACAGCCCCACTTTGTGACAAGAGCTCCAGGTTGTTAAGTTGATCACTCTGGACGTTCACTAAGATGATGTGCTCCCAACGCGGGACATGAGACACCTGCATATGGGGCCACCCCAAGACAGGTGGGCCTCGGTGGACCTCAGAACAGCATTCAGGAGCCACTGCCCAGCCACCCAGGGTCTTTTTCTTCCTTCCTGCTGGGGGAGGGGCAGCTGTCACGCTCCCCTCTCAGGTTGGCAGCCCAAGTGCTGTCACACGGGGCCAGTGCGCTACCCACAGAGCAGCACGTGGCCCCACGGTCCTTAGTGGGTCCAGCTTCAACTCTGGGGGGAAAGGCTGTAAAGGTGGTGGCTGGAATGGTCTGAGGTGAGGACAGGGCACTGTGCAGCTCTGAGAGAGGAGAGAGAGAGGGGGGG